>OX421980.1:73960568-74228068 GCA_949128135.1 Parasteatoda lunata | reverse complement strand
AATAACAGGTGGACAAAAAGATTATACCATCTGGCTAGTCATGAGAAGTTTCTCTTAAATACTTTCGTACAGAATCCGCTTCGCAAACCTATTGTATAGATCCTTTTTAAAAAGTAAATGTAAGCTTTAAAAGCAATTAAAATCAGTGTTGAACGAACGTGCCAGAAGTTAAAAAACTAAATATAAATAAATGATATTTTCGGACATATTTTGAAATTTTCTAAGAATTATTAAAAAAAATTAGAAGTAAATTCAGATTAATATAAAACAATTTTAAAATCAGATATTTTAACAATCTGCATTGAGTTGGCTACGAAGATATTAAGGAAGGACACTATTAAGAAAATTTCAGTAGATCTCATAAATAGCTAAATATACTTTAAGGGAAACAATAAATTTGTATTTTTATACCATGCTTGAGTTAGAACAATTTAGATTCTGATTTAGAAGTTTAAACAAAAATCAGTATTTAATAAATATTTATTATATATTATTATATAATAAATATTTAATATTTATAAATATTTATTATATACTCATAATGAATTTAAACCTAAAATTGAAATTTTTTATGGATGATTCAGTTATTTCAATTTATTTTGAAAACTACATTCATTAACTGTTGTTTCAACGACTAAACTATAATTTTCAGGCGATGTAATTAGAACAAGTTTAGAACATTCTAGTTAGCTTGTAATTATTATCTAAGTTGCCCATTGCGACTCAACTTAGTGAATTTCTTTAGCAGAATTAGTTATAAAAATGATAAAAAACTTTGCGAATTCAATATTGAACTAATACGCTTATTCATTGATTAGCTTATGCACAGATTCACTCTTTCACAACCTTGCCCAGTGCGGGTCACTGATCCGCACTGGGCGATCACTGATCCGCACTCCGATTCAGAAAAACATCATTAGAAATCAATATAGTTAATCATCGCACAAACATCTAAAAACTTTGCAATTTTTCAACATGAGACAATATAATTTTTAATCTAAATATTGATTATCAAACAAATTTAAAATGAGAAAGAAGAGCTTTCACAGGCCGGAATACTCCAAGAATATACTTACTAAAGAGTATGTATACGTACTATTACAATATGTAATAAGAGTCTAACGCATTGAAATCAATTCTTTGTGATTTTAAGCAGCTAGAGTGAGAAAATTTTGATACTGTGGTCAGTGAAGGGAGAATCACGCGATTACATTGAGGGGTTAATAACAATATAAGAGAAGATCTCACTAATTTTATCATTCAATAGTTTGTTGTTTTTAACTTTAGAGAATCACATACCAATACTTTTTAATCATTTTTAAAATTGTCTTATTAAATTATCCGAAAAATTATTTTTACGATCATCATTCAACTATAATTATTTGCATCTTATTAATTAGTCAGTGTAATTTATAGATCGCGAAAAACTATATATTATGGCAAAATTTGAAATTTTATCTAATTATTATTTTATAGCAAGATCACACGATTTTAAGCCAGGTTTTTTTAGCAATACTATGCGAACAAATATTAAATAAAAAAGATTGAAGGATTAATATTAAATAAATTAAAATAAAAATATGAAATAAAACAATAAATTATGTTAGTACTAAGTTCATTCAAGAATTTAATTTAAGAATGCCTGCATACTAAAAGAATTTTAAAAAGAAGATACAGATACTTAAGATACTCGTGAAACAAAAACAAGCTAAAGAGCAAAATAGTAACAATGTTTAATGCTTTAATGAAAAACATCAAATTGTCTTTTGTTCTGTGGAGAGCATTCTGGAATATTCGAGAAAAAATATTAAAATCTGAGTCTCAATAATATAATAAACAAATTTAATAATATCCAAAAACAAAGTGGGAATATATATAAGAACTTCAAGGAGAACAAACGCTAACTGAGTGCGGCTGGACCGGATCGCACCTAGCTGCGTACCGTATGCTGTTCAGGCCTGTATCATTTAGTATAACTGAGTTAATTTTGTATTTCTTTCTTTCTTTTTTTTTCTTCTTTTTTTTAAAAAAAAAAATAATGGTGTTGAAGTTAGCATAACAACATTTCCCTTTTGTCACTAGCAATTATCTGCAAAAAGAATGAAACAAAAATTTTACGTCAAGGGTTTTTCAAATTAACTTTCTTTTAAAAACCCATAAAATATTCAATTCAACATTATCGCTTACTTCTAAAATTGCTAAAGTTTCAAGCTTCTATGTTAGAGTATTTGAGAAAACATAAAGTAACGTAAAGTCATACATCAAAAACAGAAATGATTATTGAGAATTTTTTTTTTTTCAATACCCACTTTGGTTAACATTCGTCAATTCAGGCGTATTAAAGCATAATTGTTAGCCAATCTTTCAGGGGCACCATATAAGGGGGAACAACGTTTTTCCCACAGTATGGACAGTTAATATAGAGAATGAAAGAACATCTATGCTTTGTCCGGGATTCGAGATCAAAACCTTTCTGATTTGAGGCCATAGTTTTTAATATAGCGAGAAAAAAATTGTTTATACGCCCTTTGACGCAGGTGGGTCTTATAAATATATATTTTTTGACCCTCTAATCACAAAAAAAAAATATATATTTTGGTATTTTTAAAGTATAAAAAATAGTCTAATATTTGTTACTAAAAAAACTGTTAATTTACTTTTAAGACCCTGATATTTCATGCTGTTTTTCATAACGACAAATTATTAAAATGCAAGATATAATATTTTTCACTGACTTTGACCTAAATTAATACGAAATAGAGAAAAAAGTATGAAATAATTGCGCTCGGCACAAAAAAGAACCCTGGTTATCTTATTGTAGTTTGTAATGCGATAATTTTATAGAGAGAAAGCTTTAGCATTTGAATTGATGTATTATATATTCTTATTTTTTATTAAATTTTCTCAGGATTTTAAAGTTTTCTTTGCCCCGTAATTGGACTGATCGTAAAAACACGGTTCCCAATAAAACGCCAAAGTCGAGAACCACTGGTGGCAGTCAGTAAGCGGGTGGATGGCCACTTTGATCAGCTTACGTAGGGACCGAGGGTGAGCGGTATCGGTCCATCGGTGCTCGTTAAACTGTTCCGTCGTAAAGTCCTAGGCTTCGCTCGTAAGTCGTCGGGCTGCCAAAGCGGATGAGCCATCCCTCTGCAAAGGATCAAAATTGCGATGACATGTCTTTGAATAATGTTTCCAGACCGTCGTGTGACGCTCTGGTGTGACGTAAATAAAATATCTACCTACCTCAAATTTTATTCATATATGCTTTACATTATTTAAACGTTTGTATTCTTTTAACAGTAGCTGCTAAATAGCAATTGGATTATGCCTGATTATTGGAATGTAAAAATATTATTATTATTACTTGAATTTTTACTTCCTAAGAACGTAAAACGCAAGGCTTAATGTACACACTGAAGTTTTGCTGTAACTGTAAATGTATGATGTTTTTCTTTTTCTTTTTTTTTTTTTTAGAAATTATATATTATTTCACTTAAAAAAATTTTTTATTCAAAATAATATCTAATTTTTAAGACTTTTTATGAGAAAATGCAAGTTTAGAGGCAAAAATACAAAATTACATTTTGTGCATTTTTCTGCTTATAATGGTAAAATTGTTTTTAATTATTTCGTTAAGGTCTATTTTTCATTTCTCTGTGAGAAAATTTTGACATACTTATAAATAAATACGATATTTAAGGTAAGATATAAATAATATAAAATACAAGAGATTTTAAGAAATAATACGATAATTAAACCAACGTTTATTTACCTTGCCTACAAAGTATAGATGACGACATTTTCTTTTTAACTAGTATTTTTTTTAATTATTATAATCTACGGTATAAAGAAATAAGCTAATGATAAATTGAAATATATAATGGTGTGGTTTAAAAATAAAACGTAGAAGTTTCTTTCGGTTCAAGAATTTTAATAAAAAGAATAAATAAAATGAAAAAAACTAAAACATTGATAAATACTGGCATTTCTTATTTATTTGTAATTTTAAACGATTGGAAGCATTATTCAAAATAAATTAATAGTTATCAATTAATCCAATGGTAACAATTAATGGTAATTAAATCAATCATTGTAATCGAAAATTGTTGCTATTTGCATTTCTGCCAGAAAGGTCACTGTCCTTAGAACATTTATGAGCTTGACCATGGTCTTTGTCGGTTCATTTTGAAAAGAGAGCGACCCCCCTACTATGCATTGGGGGCAAAAGGAAGGTTGGGGCCTGATAGTCATATGATAGGGAAGCAAGATGGCCCCTCGTGCTAAATGTCCCCTACCTAATTGGTTAAAAGATGATTCGGAGAATTTTTTACCCGCGCATTTTCCATTCCCGCGCTTTTTGTAGAAATAGAGCACATGTACTGCACCCTTTGGAAATTCATTTTCGAGGGACTTCAGTTGTACTTTCATATTACTTAAAACTGTGTGAATAAACATATATTTTCTTATTTGATGGTAAAATAGGAAAATCACACTTTGCACTTATATTTGTTTACTCGAATGCATTACTTTAATGCCGCAATGAGAACAAAAATAAGAAAAGAAACAACAAATTCCAGCTCATGTAACAAGTAGACATTTTAAATTTCAACTTCAAAAATACATTAAGAAAATGCCAATTTAACTACTTCAAAAATAAATTGAATTATTAAAATGACTTAAAATTGAATTGTTGAAACTGTGTTCGAAATTTACAATATAATCAGGAACGCTCAAACTCAGTCAACATAATTAAGCTAAAAGTTGCCATTTTTACTTTATTCTATGCTAAAAATTTGTAAACTTATTAAATCAATCTAGATAGGATATTAATGTAAGGCAGAATACTGCTCTCATTGAATTGATTAAGCACAAGTTTTTCACAACGCAAGAAATGTTAGGTGCTGGCATGCTCTTTGCAATTCTTTTTATTATTCATTTATTTATTTATTTAAAATATATTTATTTATAGTTTATTTATTTATTTTACATATGCTCGCATTTAAATTGAAGGAACTACAAAAAAAAAAAAAAAAAAAAAAAAAAAAAAAAAAAAAAAAATTGCTGGGGCAGCAAGTGCATTTTTAGGGGGCTTACATTTGTATTTTTCAAGTAATATATTTGAGTGGTTAAATATTGACCAATGCTTCTGAAAATATCAGCAACAGTAGATTTTATTAAAAACAAAAATTTGACCTTTGACGTTATAATTGATTTGAAAACTGAAGTAATAATTTGAAAACTGAAGTAAATTTCTTTTTCCCTTTGTGTTTCATTTATTTGTGCAACCGTGTTCTAGAGCTTATTACTCTTCTGTTTAAAATAATTTCAAAATATACGTAAAAATTGCTGAAATGATCTGTTAACTTATTATTGTCGATCATTATTTACTCAGATTTCATACAGAATATTTTTGAGTTACATTGAAGTTTTTTTTCCTAATTAAAAAATAACAATAGTAATTTTAGCAGATTTTTAAGCTTTGAAAAAAGAAATTATAGATAATTCTACAAGATATAATTTTAAAAGTACGGAGTATAAATAACAACTCACATTTAGAGTCGCATACTTTTCTTCGAATTGAAATGTTTAGCCTAATTAAATATAAATTATTTGATTTGAAAGTATTTAGACCCGACTGATCAGAGTATATAAATATTTAAAAAATTTTTATAATTCTGAAAAGTTGTGTCACGCTTAATCTCTACCCCAACTGATTGTGACACTTTTCCCCAATAGTCTTGCCATTCTTGAACTGCATTGCAGCAGGATGAATAAATTCTTTTAAAGAAACATAACTTTATTGTGGATTACATTTTAGCTGGCTGAATTTAAAGCTTGATGAAAAAAAGCTGAAAGGGGTTACGCTGTACCAAACGTCTAATAAAGAATCATATCAAGTAAAATAAAAGGAAAGACCATTGAAATATTTTGAACTTTATTTACGGAAATCCTTCAGGTTACAAATGCTATTTTCGTGGGAGCGATTAAAATTTCAATGAGTTTCAATTCAAATAAGTTTCAAACTATAGTAGAAATTTATACGTTGTCTCTACATAATTTTCGCGTTTCACATAAAAGTTTCCTTGTTTAAAAAACTAGTCATTTTTATATAATCATGTTCATAATTTAGGAAGTTTTAATTCTTAACAGTTTAACTAGAAGGAATAAAAATAGTAGTTTAAAAAAAAAGATTACGATTAAAAAATTATTCTATAGTATTTAGCATAAGTTGTAATGCTTCAGCATATATTTTAGGAAATCTCCAGCCTACAATTTTCTGTATTTTAAATAGATTGGGGAAAAAATGATTACGATAGAATTAGAAACTATTATTATATTTTATTATAACGGGTTAACAAAAAAAACAATTATGGGATAAATTAGTAAGAATTGTAAATGTGCGTAAATACTTTGATACTATGTTGATAGCAAAACACTTTATTTTTTATTCATTTATATATTTTTGTTCTTATAAAAAGTACACATAGTTTATTGTTTCGTTATACATAAGTTAAAAATAATTTTTAGATTAAAAAAAAAGGCTAGTTAAAACGTTAAATAGAAAAATAATAATAATATTAAAACAATATTCTCATAATCTTTTTCCGGTGTTCCTTAAATTCAATATTTTAGAAAATAATTCTTACATTCCTTATTTGTTAACAAATACTATACTTCACGGATATTAAAAAATATTGGTTACTTTATAATTAAATTTCTTTGATGCTTATAGCTATCAAGATACAAGTTCTACGTTTTTAAAAATTAACAAAAATATGGCTTGTACATGTTTTATTGCTACAATGTTGGTAGCAACGCAACAACAATCTAACACTTTTTTGTAAAAAAAATTATAATAAATAAAAAAAGACCAGTTTTTATTGGGCTATTTAGGGATTATGGCTGATATGCAAAGTTATACTGTCTAAAACGGAAATAAGAAAAGTAAAAAAAAAAGAAATGTTATTTAATAAGTCACTTGGTTTTCAAACATAGTTTTAAAAAAATAAAAAAATCCATTTTTGGGGAATAAACCACTTGCAAAGATTTTTGGGGGTTACTTCAGGGTTTTATTGGGGTTTTCAGGATTTAAAAAAAAAAAATTTTTTTTAACTAATTTTTTTTTTTTTTATTCTTTAAATAAGTCTCTTAAAATAAGTCTTGCTTCATTAAATAAATTGGAATAATTTAACTGTGTTAATTTGGCTACATTAAAAAAATCATTTCAAACTGTACATAACAAGATTTACAGTCGGGGAAACAGTATTTAATATATATTTTTTATAAATTATTCATCCATTCAAGTAGGTTCTTTACAAAAAAAACCACTTAGAACTTTATATTTTGCGTAAAATCATAAAAGACTCTGCTTTCAAATAAAGTGAAAATGATGAAACACAAAGCTAAATATATATATATAAAATTTGCAAGAATCAAAATTCACTACACTCTTTTTTTTTATATAAAACTACGCGAAAAATTCATAGGCTAGATAAACATTAAATTTGTTTATCTTATAAAAATTTTTTGAAGAAATTTTTCTAAATTTGCGTTTTTTGTGAAAATTCTCCCGAGTTCTACCTGTATGATAGAAGTTTTGACAGCTTTTAATTTTAGTACAGAAATGAAACTTAAGAATACATTTTTTTTTTTTTTAATTTCATCACTCAAAAACGATTCAGCCGATTTCGCTCAAAATTTCGTATTTTATGAACAATAGTAACGTTCTTTGAAATGATGTACAAATTTGTATACCTTATGATTTTAAACAATATTTGACCGTCAATAAGAGTGTGCAAAGATATTAAATAGTTCACGAAATATGACATACTATGCAGAAAGGGAAATTAACATCAAAGGACTTAAATTTTCGTTCGCTCTCTACAATATATTTTCTGAATTGCGGCTACTTTCCTTCATAATATTGTGATGATCAAGAGTCCGAAATTGTAGAAGAAAAAGCATGTTTCTTCAGAGAGAGTACGTTTTTGCTTTTGATTTCATAACTTAATTTATCTCCCACGTAATCTAATTATCATACCGGTTTTTAGCCTCATGAAACATTGTGACTGCATCATAGCACGTGATACTGTACCTTTAACAATTTGCAATTTTATACGCGGGGTCGAAAATACAAACCTAATGCTAGAAGGTTTATAGGGGCTGACGCAGATGCTACATCGCACACCCAGGCGGCAGCGATTGTCAGAGATCGAATGATATTGACAATAAAGTAGGAATCCATCAGAAATTCAAACCAAACCGATGATCTTGCTTTAAACAAGCATTGATTTTTTTGAGTAGTAATGAAATTACCGTAAGTTTCATAACTGCTCAGTGAGCACAGCTTAGAACCTAGAAGACATGTCAACGCGTAGGCAGGAAGACATGCCAATGCTTGCCTCATCATCTGAGATTCTGAGCACGACTTAATGCCCATTCCCTTAGCATTTAGTTTCTCATCATGCATGTGAAAATCTAGAAACTACTTCAAGAAAAACTTCTTGCTTGTTGCAATAGGTTAATCGCATGCAGTAAGAATGGCCCCTTAAATATGAAACTTTCCCTTAAATATTAAAACTTAAACAGGAAAATGGTATTTTATTTTAATCTTAGCATTTTTAAACTTCATCCTAAATGAATCCATATTTACCCTTTCAAAGGTAGAATCATAGTTTAATTTCAATTCGAACAGCCTTTGCGCGTGACTGTCGACTCAGTACCTGCGTCAGACTCTAAAAAGTATCTAGTTAGGATTGCATTTCCAATTAGCATTGCTATTTCATCCAAGTTAACCTTCCAAGTTATTATTTCTTCTAGTTTTGAATAACTTTGTATAATTTCAAAATGACAAAAATACTTTAATAGGGCGCAAAAATTCATATTAATAACGACCAGTTAAGAAATCGTTTCTTTTGATTTCAATATATTTCTTTGCGAAACTTGCACTTTTACTCAATAATATTAATTTATATGGGAAAGAAATTAGGATATTTCGCACCCAGCTTACTACTTTTACAAACCCCCTTGATTGCTCAACATTCAACATTGTTTTTTTCTCTACAAACAATAGAAATTTTGTAAAAAAAAAAAAAAAAAAATTTAAAACAAATTATTACTATTCAATTCAAAAGTATTTGTAGTATGTTAAAATTAATTACACTGAAATAAGCGATTACCTAGATTCGAAAAACAATCAACTCTACTTGAAAATAAAAATATGGACTTAGCAATATAGAATAGCAATATGAACTTAGCAATTAGATGTAATTTGAATCATGGACAATAATAGCGATAATTATAACAGTTCGAATTGTAAAAGATTTTTTTTCTGTTGGACAAATTTTTTTTATTTTTACTTTTAAAAATTTCAATAAAAATATTGGCATTTATATCAGGCTAACTTATATGTTCACACACCAAGTCGTATGTGAGCTTATAAAATAAAAATCTCGAAAAAGCGATACAAAATTTCTTACAACAATAAATAATCGTGTATTAAGCAAAAAAAAAAAAAAAAAAAAAATCACCACAAAGTCATTTATAATTAATTACATTAAACTTCGAAAAAATATAAATAAAAAAAAAAGAACTGTTAAGTTTACCAAAATATTGAAATTACAACTATGTATTAGCATTTCTTAGATCTGCAGAATGCCTCACTTGGTATTTCTTTATAAGTTTAACAGCTAATCATTCTTGAACAAACTGTCTGTAGTTAATTTTTTTTCAGTGAATCGTATTGCTTATACATTTTTCGACTCACAAAAGTTGAAAGCACAAAACAGCGACTTTTGCTATGTTTTACTATAGAGAGTGATTAATGTTTCTCATTTATATTTAATATGATAAATCAAAACCGTATACGACACATGAAAGAGGATATAGCAAATGCTGTTTCCTAAACTTTAAATTAATTAAACTTAATTTATAATTCAAACTAAAACAGCTGACACAAAAACAGTTGCTATTTTTTAAGCCGAAATCCATGCTACCCATTGTTTAAAAGAATTAGAATATTCTATTTTTTTGGAAGGGAGGGAATGCAATATTTTGCATGTAAATATTTATGTAATATTTTGCATGTGGACTGTAATGTAAATATTTTGCGGTTGGCAGTAGGCATAAAAAAATTATATTGTTTTCTTATTTCAGATAAGATATAAGTTTTACTCAGGGAGAACATTAATGTTTCAATTGATTTATTAAATATTCCTTTTTAATTGAATTTCCTCACAGAATTTTAAATTTTCTTGCTATTGTCATGCACTGTGTTAATGCCATTATTTTTTTTAAAAACAAAATCTAAAATTTTAACCACTTCGGTTTAATAATTTCTTATAATTTGAAACTAAAAACTAAAGGGAATTTCTTACTTTTTTTTTAGAAAATTTGCATATTGTCTTATAAATAAAATATAATGCTGTATATAAAAAAAAAAAAAGAACTGTTAAGTTTACCAAAATATTTCTTTCAGTTTATGAAATTACAACTATGTATTAGCATTTCTTAGATCTGCAGAATGCCTCACTTGGTATTTCTTTATAAGTTTAACAGCTAATCATTCTTGAGCAAACTGTCTGTAGTTAATTTTTTTTCAGTGAATCGTATTGCTTATACATTTTTCGACTCACTTTCTTATTTTCAAGTTTGCATGTCTTACAGGTTTTATGTCACAAAATAAAATGGAACGAAAAGTTGAATGCACAAAACAGCGACTATTGCTAATTTTTACTATAGAGAGTGATTAATGTTAAAAAAAAAAAAAAAAAAAAAATTTCGAACTTCCCTCTCTTTTTAAAGTTGTAATTCATGCTACCCATTGTTTAAAAGAATTAGAATATTCTATTTTTTTGGACGGGGAGGGAATGTAATATTTTGCATGTAAAAAATTACATTTATGTAATATTTCGCATACCTATGTAATGTAAATATTTTGCAGTTGGCAGTAGGCATAAAAAAATAATATTGTTTTCTTATTTCAGATAAGATATAAGTTTTACTCAGGGAGAACATTAATATTTCAATTGATTTACTAAATATTCCTTTTTAATTGAATTTCCTCACTGAATTTTAAATTTTCTTGATATTGTCATGCACTGTGTTAATGCCATTATTTTTTTTAAAAAAAACAAAATCTGAAATTTACCCATTTCGGTATAATAATTTCTTATAATTTGAAACTAAAAACTAAGGGTATTTCTTACTTTTTTTTTTTTTAGTAAATTTACATATTGTCTTATAAATAAAATATAATGCTGTATAAAAAAAATAAAAAAAATCCAGCTTATTGTTTAAGATTTAAAAAAGTTACTTTTTTCCACTGACTTTTATAAACCTTCAAAGTATGAATTAGGATGTTATTTCATTGTGAACTAAATTTTTAAGTTATTTTAATACATGGTCTATAGAAGTCTTATAATAAATAAATAAGCCAAGTTAGGTATTTTAAAAAATTCAATCGTAAAAACCTCAATAAACAATAAAATTTTATTTCTTATTTATTGATTTTTATTAATTTTTTAGTTTCAATTGAAGCGAAATATTGTTATTAATAAGAGTAAAATAAATTAAAAAATATACGCAAATAAAAAAATATATAAAAGGTGTCCTGAATATGGTTCGTAACTTTCATTTTTGTATTAATTTAACTTCTATCTGAGCGCCAACAAAGCTACTGTCAAAAGACTATTCAAGGGCTTGACCATTTCTTTTGTTGTCTCATTCTGAAGGGAAGATGGGAGCCCTGCCCCGGGTGGTCTTCCGATCTGGCGCGGAAGATTGCCTATGCTAAATCATCCTTACCTAATTACTGTAAGATGCTACTACTGAGAATTTCCCGCGCTTTTGCAAAACATAGAACACGTGTAAAGTTCCCTCCTTGTATTATTGACTGGGTGTTTAATTTGGAAATGGATTTTTATTTTGAGGGACTGATTACATGTATTTTTTTTATTTCCTTCTAATTCCACTTAAATTGAAAATCTTAAAAATGGATATTTGTGTAAAAATCACTGTTCATTCTAATATCTGTTTGGTCGAATATAATTCCCAGAACACTGTATTGAAAAAGAAGAATGAACAAATAAGTGATTTCTAACAAGTTAACAAGGAGATATTTCAATAGTTAATAAATTAATAAAGTTCAATTTAACTACTCCAAATAAATTTAATTGTTGAAAGGACTTGAAAGCTTGAATTGTAATAACTGAAATTTACAAGGCAAACAGGAGCCTAATCTACATAAATGAGCGGAAAACCGTTATCAATAGCTCATTTAATGCTACTAAGTATATGAACTTAATAAATCTGTATAGAAACATTATGAAAAGAGGTAAAAAAAAACGGTTCTTGTCTCAATAGAAATAGTTGAACACAAGCTTTAAAATTTTTTAGTCGTATTAAAAGCTAATATATTTCTTTCATTCTTCATATTACTTATTTATTAAATTTGTTATTTACATACTCGCTCATTCAAAACGAAAAAACTGAAAAAAATGTGCAGCTTGCATATTTTTGTGATTGTTTTCGTTACGGTAAATGTTACGCTTTACGTGAAAAAATTTAATCAGTTTAGTATTGACCAATGCTTCTAAAAATGGCAGAAGAGTTTGATTTTATAATGAGAGTTTTTTTTTTCTTCCTGTTTATCTCTTGTTATTAGAGCAAAAGTACAATAGATGTTTTTATTTTTGTTTTTTCATTAATTTCAAAACGTATATAACAATTGTTGAAAACTTAATGTTCATCATAATAAAGTTTACTTAAAATAGTATTTGTTAGCTGTATAGTAAATTGTTTTTTCACCTCTTTATTTAAAAAAAAATCCTAATTTTAGTAGATTTTTTTGAGTTCGAAAAAAGAAAATAATTTCAAATAGATTTTAGAAGCTTGTATAATTTTTAAAATAGGAAGTAAAAATGTACTATGACCTGTTAGAACCTAATACTTTTTTTTTTCTTAAATAAAATATTTAGTCCAATTAAATATAAACTATTTAATTGAATAGTCATGAAAGCATACAGAAAACATCAAACAGAGCATAAAATGTATAATTTAAAGATCATCTATTAAATTAGTTCTATTGATCATCTATAGATTTTTCCTTCATATCTATTTACAAATAAAGGGAGAAAGGAAGTAAAAAAAAACAAAAAACAAATAAATAAAAAAAAATAAAATTTCGCAATTTCACTTTGCATCCGACCCTCTGAAAGAAAAACATAGCAACTCAAGAACCAGATTTTACAGAACATCAAAAATAAAATTGTTTTAAAAAAAACCCAAGTAAGTTAAAGTATGGTGAGGCCTGCGATTGGAGTACTAATGCCAACGCAGAAGTCTTGTAATTTTGAACCCAATCCAGAAGACAAAGGAACTCCTGGATCAAGTATTGGGAGAAATTTGCCTCCAAGGAGGACTTTTTTATGGAATTAAAACGCCTTTGCGTTACATGGAAAGGAAAACCGCGAAAGCCTTTCACGGCAAGCATGACGACAAGGGGACTCTAACCAATGATCCCTCTACCACTGAGGATATTTTACGCCAGCACTGCGGACGGTGTGATCCGGGTGCGGAATTCGTATCGACCAGGATTTGAACCTGGTCCATCTCATTGGGGGGTAAGCGCTCTGTCTCATGAGCCACCACGGCTCTGCAGATGGTTATAGTAAATTAGTTTGAAAGACTAGGCTTCCTTGGCTTCAAACAAAAGAAGATTGTAGATAAAATTAGGAAGGTGGATAAGGGTGCAGCTGAGAAGTTTTTCTCATCGGATGTTAGTTTTACAACGATCTTTTATTTAGAAAAGCATTTATGATACATCATTTTTTTTTTTTTTTTTTTTTTTTTTTTTTTTTTTTTTTTTTGGGTTCTCCAAAATTAACAATAAATTTTTTTTTAAAAAAAGGCATTTTAATTACTCAATGCAAGGACTGTAAAAAACACGCAGTGAGAATTTTATTAAATTTTTAGAAAGATCACAAAAACCAATTTTGTCCTCATTGCTTAAGCTAAATTAGTATTACTTTTGTGTGATTCGAATTGAGTAGTTTATTTTTTACGTATAAGCTTTAAAAAAAACTATTTTCCATTCTCAACTTTAAGTAGAGTTAAGCTTAAATTTTAGCATTTTTAGGCAGTGAAGTAGTTTTTCTGATGGTGCAACATTTTCTCGTTTGATCTAGCACAGAGATGAGGCAAGTCGGTGTGAGACGAGTCTAATAATTTGAAGCAACGTTGCTTGGGTGCCGTTGAAAATTGTTAAATGGTTGTCCGTTATATTTGGTTGATTGTATTGTTTTTCGAAAAAATTTTAATTAAAAAGCCTCACTAATAAAAGTGAGTCAAGTGTTGATTGTTTAACACTTAAAACAGGTCAAGCATTCTTGAAACAGCCCGGAGTGTGAAAGAGGTTAAGTTTTACAATTTTGAGTCTAATCATTTCAAACTGTACATAACAAGATTTATAGTTGGGGAAATAGTATTTAAAATATATTTTTTATTAATTATTCATCCACTCAGGTAGGTTCTTTAAAAAAAAAAACACTTGGAATTTTTCAGTGTGAGTGAAATCATAACTACCATAAAATAATCCTGCTTTCAAATAAAGTAGAAATGATGAAATACAAAGCCAAAGAGAGATATTATTTGCAACTGTTTTATTTATTTGATAGGAAAAAAAAAAAAAACATTTTTCTTCTATCTGTAGAATGACAGAATGAAAGATATCACTATCCCTGATAAATTTACATATTTCTTCCACTTTTAAAAATAAGTAAACTGTCTCAAGCAATAAATAAATTAATTAATTCTTAAATAATTCTCTTGATTATTACGGCCATGTTATTGAACAAGAATTTTAATTTTGAAAGCACTAAGGAAGTCAAATTTTTACTCTGTGAATCGTTATTGTTTTTCAACAGTGTAGTTTTTACACATAATATAATTTTAAAAAGGCATTACACATAATTTTAAAAAGGCATTTTGTTGCGATTCAGATGTAGATTAGCAAAGCCAATTCTATGTTTTCTAACAATATTTTTGATACATTCATGAAAAAAAAAAAAAAAAAAAAAAAAAAACAATCCACGTTTCCCTTTAAAAATATTTTTTATGTCCAAAATAGTACTGAAGTTAAAGATTTAAATTAAAAAACAGCTATGAAACCCATTGTTTATTCTAGCTTGTATGTACCCCACACCGTAAATACATAAAAGTAAATTTTATATATTACATTATCAGACGCTTTAAACGAAGCTTTTTTACTATCTATCAAGTTTTAGTTCATAATTAGCATCTGTGTTGACTTATTAATTGATATGGCTTAAGATTGCTCGGAAATGTTTCGTAATAGATTTGCTTTTAATTATACATTTCTTTTTTCTAAATTTTTCTTAAAAGATGAAGCTTTAGAATAACAAAAAAGTATATTATAAATTTAAATAGCATAATAAATTAGTATAAGGTAAAATAATTTAAACAAATTATAGAATTATAATTAAAATTTTTAAAAAATGCTTCGTAAAGCAAAATGTTTGTTTGTTACTCTTTGATAAGAAATTAATTTTTAAAATAAGTCACGGGAACAAATAGTAATTTTGTTTATGAATTTATAAAGGTATTTTCTACATTGAATGTTACGCTACAACTCCTTACTAATAACCTTATGGTAAATGAAAAAACTTTTTTCAAAATTTGTTGATTTTAATAGTTTAATTTTTTTACTTTAAAAATAAATTAGGTAATTTTTTAATTAATATTTCAAAAACGAAATCTACAAGAATTCTATACAGCAAAGAATGCTGACGATCTTCGCATCCACCCTCGAAAGAAACACTTGACTGGCTCTAATCGGTCAGTAGACAAGTGACTAGGATCGCGCTCACATAAAAAAAGGGTCGAACTACCTGCTCCTCGCTTAAAAAATGTGGACTCTTATATTTTTCGAAAGGAAAACATTCACAGACCCTCTTCAAAATTTGAATTAATTTTTTTTATAGATTTTTTAATATTTTCAATTAATTTATACCCCTAAGAAGATTAAACGAAATTTTAAATTATTCCTTTGCTTCTTCAGATCTAAAAAAAAAAAAATTACAAATTTATTACTTATGTTTCACAATATATGTGAAGTTTCATAATCATGTTAAAAAATTTATCGAATAGTCAATTTTAGTTGTTCAATAGAAAGTAACATATTTCAGTTTCGTTGTAAATTTTTATTACAAATCGTCATATCATTTGGTAACATCATAAAATGAAAGCAACAGACAATTTAATTTTGTTTATAGCATGATTTAATTTTTTTTACAAAATATTGATTCGATTTTTTTCAGAAAAAAATCACAGTTGATTTAAAAAAAAAATTTAATGCTCTATTTTGATATTTTAGACTTTGAAATTTATTATTTATCAAGTCAATTAAGCATTTCAGCAAGGAGTTGCGCCAAAATAACGTAAAGCATCTGTAATTCTTTATAAATTATCTGTATATAAAGCATTTTGAAGCAATTCATAACTCATTTTTAAAACGTAATCCTGTTAATCATACATCAGTAATATTTACAAGCATTCTTCTGGAAAATATTATAATATTCAACACAAATTTTTTTTTAATTATTTTTATTTGTATTTGAATATTTTTAAAATGACTCAATGCTTTACCACCGTTGTATAGTTTAGTAAAGCTTGCTTTTCCAAAACGAAATTTTAGTGGATCTTATTCCAGCAGTTTTTTAGCAAAAGAAAAAGCATGCATTTAGTGATCTTATTGTAATATTAAAAAGTGACAAAATAATTGCCTCAACAACCTTATCTCTCTAACTATTACTTTTACAAATCGCAATTACAACAATTTAAAGCTAAATTTATACTCAATATCTATCTTTAGATATATCGATTCTTCAGACATATTTATTCTATTTCTTGTATGTATTTATACTATGTTTCAACTATTGTTTATTATTTTACCAACTTGGTGTTCTTCCTTCGTCCCGTAACAGCTTTATTCCGGAATTCTTAATTATGATTTAGGTTCAAAATTAAAAAATATCTCGTAAAATATGAAGATCAATTTTGTCATGATATTTTTTAAAAATTCGATAACCATATTCCCTTTTCGAAATTGATCACTTCAAATATGCCAAAAAATGGATACAAATATAATATTTTTTGTACGAAAATAAAAATAGTAATATAAAGAAAGTAATAATGTGAAACAAAGTAAAAATAATAAAATACCAAAAATAAAATAAAATATGTAAAAGTAGTATAGTAAATGACAAAAGCATCAAAAATTAAAAAAAAAAAATATATCAGGATAATCATTTTAATATATATTTTTATTCCCTTAGTTACATGCTCTTGGACTGGTCTCCAAAGATTGAGACTGGTGTTCAAAAGCTAGAAGGCTTTTGGAAACAATTCTTAGGGGGCGGGGGGTCAAGAACCTGTTTTACTCTTCCCTCAGTGAGAGTTATGTCATACTTCCATGTCATTGTAAATAGTCAGAGAAGAAAAAGAAAAAAAAAAGTTAACGAGCCCGTTTTGCTTAGATCGTTAACATTTTTATTTGGAAAAGTATGCATGAAATATGAAGAATTTGCTTGAAATACATTTAATAATGATAATATAATAACCCTTTAAAAAAAATGAAATGAAAGCTGAATATATATATATATATATATATATATATATATATATATATATATATATATATATAGCCACACTCTTCAGAGTGTCAGAGTAGTTTGGAATAAGAATCAAGCAAAAAGAAAAAATAAATGAATTAAAGAACTACGATAGATGTTTTAATTAAGTAAACGCGTAGTAGTTGACATGGATGTTGAGAAAATTGTTGTTAAATAGTAGCACGAAAAATTCTAAAATTGGTACAAAGAATTTTGTTTTATTTGAAAACTATAGTGGAGATAGTATTAGTGGTTCTTTTGCGAATCATATGATGCAGTTAAATGTTTGTAATAAAAATAAAATTTAAAAAAATATATATTGAAAAAGATTTTTTAATTTTCGGTTATAAGATTGACTACCAAAATAATGTACTCGTTTTACAACATAAGTGTTCGGCATTTTCCTAATGAAGCAAAGCAATGTGTTATAAAAAAGTAATAAAAAATTATTTTATTACTTTTTTTTTCACAAAAAAAAATAAATAAAAAGATACACAATGTGCAAATTTATAATGGATAACGTAGGTAGTTCACGATTTTTTTTTAAAGCAGGCTTGAAAACTTTAAAAAAAGTAGTTCTTAGAAAAACGTGTTTGATATCTAGCATAAGAATATTCTCTTATAAAATTATCAGTTTTTAATGAATAGATAAGCGCATCAACTAAAAATCTTAAAACGATTAATAAAATTATAAAAAAAAAATTAATTTATCATACGCAGGTCGAAAATTTCATGTGCAGTAGTTTTTCATTAAAGAGCAATATCTTTTCGAAACGTGAAATATTTACAACTAAAATATATTAGTTTCATGCTTACGCTTATTATGTATTAGATAAAACTAAATGTTCAATAGGTCATTCAAGGGTATAAAAGATCACTCACTAATTCTGGAATCATAGAATTGAAATTATGGAATTTGAAAATTTTTTTATATTTTATGTTCATTAAATTTGAGAGGGAAAGTTTCTGATAGAAAATGGGAGGCCATTCATATTATACTAAGAACAACACTGATTTCAATTGTTTTACAGTGCCAAGTTATTCTTGGTTAATGTTAAATATTATGAAAGTAAAATAGAACATGAAGACTTACAATTGTTTCTCTAGTTCCTTGTAATTTTATATTATATTATTTGTAGCCTAATTGTACAAATATATTTTGTAAAGAAGAAGCAAAGCCTTATAATCTGTGACATGCTTTTTTTTTTTTTTTGGTCTCATTCTATGAAATTCAAGCGTTTGTGGTAATTTTGAAACTTAAATCATATCGTAGGAAATAAATTATTCCTATAGTATCTTCATAAGCAACATTTTTCGCAGAAATATGTAGACCACTGCACTGCCGCATTGCGTAAGGCGATCATGGTCTTCAGAAAACTTTAAACTGGTAGAAACATTTTTAAAAGAACATTCAAGAACTCACATCTTTACCTTTCTAATTATCGAAAAAAAAAAAAAAATGTTAGAGAACCTGTGCGAAGTATTTCTGTTCTCAGAATATTTAATTTCATGTATTAGTTTTGAAATTTCGGAATCAATTTTGAGTTTTCTGAGGGCGTAGGCCAGCTTACCAAAACAGATACATTCATGCCTAAACGATCGTTGAGAAAGACTTTACTGAGTGGTAGCAAAAGGATAATAAAATTAGGAGAGCAGTTGCATGTCAGGGGATAGAGCGCTTACGTCCCAATGGGGTGAACCAGGTTCGAATTTCGGAAATGGCTGGTTGTTTTGAATTTTGCACCCGGCTAGTACCAACCACAGTGCTGAGGTAAAATATCTTCAGTGGTAGACGTATCATGGATTAAAGTCCCCTTTCAATCCGGCTAACCGCGGGAGTTTTTCGTGATTTTCTTCTTTATGTTGCGCAAATACGTGCTAGTTCCATCAAAAAGTCCTCCACAAAATCAAATTTCTCCCAATACTTGATCCTTGAGTTCCTTAGTCTTCTGGATTGGGATTAGGTTCAAAATTGGAAGGATATGGAGATGGTATAGTAATAAGTAAAATTGGTAGTCGTATACCCTAAATTGGGTCGGCTGTTTTCCACAATCAATCTGTCTTGTTCTCTGTTTCATTTGCTTCACTGTATTGTGGTTTGTTATATTTCGGCCGTATTTCTGTATTTATGATTTTTATCTTGTATTATTAATTTTTGACCCCACATAAACGTATTTTTTGTCTTCAATTTCGACAAATATTAAAAAAATAGTTTTCAAGGACGGTATTTACAAAACAATCTGATTGACCTAAAAATAAAAATTTTCATGCCGAGCATTACTAAATATCAGAGCATTATCAGCTAGTCTGCAATTTAAAAATTAATTTAAATAAAAGTCTGATGAATACTTTCACGCCTTCTTAAAAACGATCGTTTAGAAAGACTTAACTGAGTGGTGGCAAAAAAGGAAAATAAGATTAGGAGAACAGTTGTGGGTCAGAGGATAGAGCGATTGCTATCCAATGAGGTGAACTAGGTTCGAATTCCGGCAATGCCTGGTTGATTCGAGTTTTGCACCCGGCTTGCACCGACTCAGTGCTAAGTTAAGATATCCTCAGTTGTTAACGGATCATGGGTTAAAGTCCCCTTGCAGTCAGTCTAAGACGAAGAGGTTTTCGTGGTTTTCCTCTTCATCTAACGCAAATGCGGGCTAGTTACATCCAAAAGTAGTGATTAAAAACAGAAAGCTTATAGAAATCTAACAAACTACAATAGAGGACTGTGAATGTCCAAGAAGCACAAAAATAAGTTTTATTGCGGGTTAAATGTTTTTAATGATCTTTTTATGACTATTTTCTGTATCTTTTTACAATCAAAACTGTTTTTTCTCTGTTTCATTTGCTTCACTGTACTGTTAATTGGTATATTTCGTCTGTATTTTTGTGTTTTTGATTTTTACATTGCTTTAATATGAAATTTTGACTTCATATAAACGTATTTTTTGTCTTCAATTTCGACAAATATTATAAAAATAGTTTTTAAGGGCAGTATTTACAAAACACTCTGAATGACCTAAAAATAAAAATTTTCATGCCGAGCATTTGTAAATATCAGAGCATTATCAGTTAGTTTGCAATTTTGAAAATTAATTTAAATGAAAGTCTGAGGAAAAAAATATCACTAACAAAGCCTTAAAGTATAAGTCAATATCATTTGGATGATTAGTCACTAGTTTTAATAAAATTTGCTCTTCATTATCACTTAAAAAAGCTCAATTAGCCGCGCGTAATTAAGGTCCGCGATTGGCAGTGTGTATTGTAGGTCCTCGATTAGCTGTGTGTATTGTAAGTCCTCGATTAGCCGTGTGTATTGTAGGTCCACGATTGGCTGTGTGTATTGTAGGTCCACGGTTGGCTGTGTGTATTGTAGGTCCTCGCTTGGCTGTATGTATTGTAGGTTCTTAATTGGCTGCGTGTATTGTAGGTCTGCGATTGCCTGTGCGTTTTATAATAATAAAGTTCTAGTTTGAAGAAAATATCTAAAACTGATTTCCAGCTTAATCTCAATTAGAATCTATTAAATAGTAAAAAATTTAATAGTTTTTTTTTAATTTAAAGCAATTTATTTCGAATATTAAATTTAATTACAAAATAAGTTTAAAATTTTTTTTCGAACGTATAGTTCTAATAAGTTCTAATTATTAATAGAGTTTTAAATAATATTTTAGTCCTAAGAAAATGTCAGATATAAATAATGTCAGATATAAATTTTTAAAAGCTTCTAATGTAATCCCTAGAATACTTTATCAACAAAATTAAAAAAAATTTTTATTACAATTTATAAAAAGAAGTTTTATCATACAAGAAAAAGTAAGAAAAATAGTTTTCTTTAAAAAGTGTGTAAATATTTAAATATGTGTAAGGTGAATTTCTAAAAAGCTGTTTTTTTAAAAAAGTAATTCATGTCAAACTTAAAGCAATAAATAAAGAATGAGAGTTTTTTAACAATTTAAACTTAAATCACTACATTTTAATTAATAATGACTAAATAATATTATTTTTCATTAACATGTTCTTCGTTATAAACATACCAACACCTTCAGTTAAATAAAAGTAAAGAAAATCATTAATTTCCTTTAAAATAGTGTGAAAAAATTTCTATGCATTTCATACATATTAAAAAAGAAACTAAAATATGGATGTGATAATTTTTCAAATAGGAACAATCATTTATTCCTATGCATTAACTGATGAACTTTCATTTACATTTAAGTGATAAAAATGTCCGTTAACGTTGTGCGTAAATATGTTTAAGCATTTCCTTAATTTGTTTCATGCTTATTCGTTAAATACGAAAAAGACCGGGGTGGGTGTTTCCGAGTAGGCGGTTTCACAGTGCAAACGAGGACGCCCGCTGAACGTGTGGTTTTATTGACCCACCGAGGACGTCGTTTTTGCACGCATACACACTTCGACTCGGCTCATTATACACAGTGTTGATAAACACTGCCAATCGAGGACAAAATTAGATTTTGCTAAAAAATGTTCTGGGACTATTTCATGACCCCCTGAGTACGAAAATACCATTTTCTAACCGAGGACGTCCTCGGTTGGCACGAGGTCCTCGGTTAGAAGGTGAAATTGCCCGTGTGTGTCCTCGGTTGCCGGCGCTTGCGCACACACACACACACACACACACACACACACACACACACACACACACACACACACACACACACACACACACACACACACACACACACACACACACACACACACACACACACACACACACACACACACACACACACACACACACACACACACACACACACACACACACACACACACACACACACACACACACACACACACACACACACACACACACACACACACACACACACACACACACACACACACACACACACACACACACACACACACACACACACACACACACACACACACACACACACACACACACACACACACACACACACACACACACACACACACACACACACACACACACACACACACACACACACACACACACACACACACACACACACACACACACACACACACACACACACACACACACACACACACACACACACACACACACACACACACACACACACACACACACACACACACACACACACACACACACACACACACACACACACACACACACACACACACACACACACACACACACACACACACACACACACACACACACACACACACACACACACACACACACACACACACACACACACACACACACACACACACACACACACACACACACACACACACACACACACACACACACACACACACACACACACACACACACACACACACACACACAAATATATATATCTGAGAATAAATAGACAAAGAAGGGAAAATTATTAAGTTTAGCTTCGTCGCTAATTCATTCAATTTTTTCTTCTTGCTCAGGTGCATTACAACCAAGAAAAGCTTCTTCAACTGAAAAAAGACATTGATTATTTCAAAGAAGACTGCATAAAACACATCCTCTTCAAATAAATCATCAGTTAGTTCTCATAATTTGTGTCACTCTCAGTAGCGAAAGAATCTGATCTGTATGGTTGCACAATTATTTAATGTACAACGCGCAAAAAACCACGCTGACCAACCTGAATAACTTTTGATCTATGAACGGATCTTCACGTTCTTGAACTCGATCTTAATGGTTGAAGGGGGTGACCTCAAATATGCTAATTAATTAGTGCAGATTGTATTTTAAGTTACGAAACGGGTTTTATCAGAGTAAACATGTCTTTTTTTATCAACGAACATAAGGGTAGTAGCAATCAGGGAAAGAAGGTCCCCATAGTTTGATCAGGAGAGCGGTCCGAAGTTTAGACACCTTAATGTTAATATTAGAGGAAAAGGTGTAAATATGGGCACCCTCTTTTGCTTGTTTGATAAAGTTACTTTCTATTTGAAAAATTCTAGATTTTTGTCCCTCATTAACAACTATAACAAGTTTCCTAAATGCAAGAAGGCAAAACAATGATTAACATCAATTATTTCATTTCAAAAACCACGATTTTCAAAAATCTTTTGAAAAAACACCCAAAAAAAGGGGGTGAAAATATGGGCCCTCTTCAAAAAAGTCACCAAAAACAGTTTAAAAACAGGATAAAACAATACATAATGGTAGAGAATTTATTTATTACAGGAAATTTTTTTTTTTTGCAGAAATCGCAAACATAACTGGCTCTTTCAGCCCCGGCACAATCTAAGTGTGCCCACATTTCACCCACACCTCTCCCCGAGTGTCTTCGGAGAGCTTTCCATCACGAAAAATGTAAGTTGCATCTCTTGAGTTTGGTTTATCCCCACCGTTGACATCTAGATTGGTATCATTATAGCTATCCATAAGGGGATTGTCATCATAGTCTAATGAGTCCGATGATGAATCGTATCGTTGCATGGGTAGAATTTTCCTTTTATGAAGACCTTTTTTCTTCCCACCCCTGCCCCCTGGCCGGTCACTTACCCCGGGAAAACTCAAGGACGTCTTCTTGAAAGCACTTTTGTCAAGCGACTTGATGGTCAACTGATCCTTGTATGGAGATCCGGTGATGAGGCTGGACCTTGCTGCTTTGCGTCCACGAGTAGTGGTTCTCTTCTGAATGATTGTCACATGGTTATCTCTGGCCAAGTCAATGACATCTGGATTTCGAACGTGGCTATAATGACCATCTAACATGAGTAGAACAGGCCTTTGTTCAGTAGGACATGTTTTCTCAATGAAGTGAGTGAACCATTCGGAGAACAAATTGTTTTTAACCCATCCTGAAGGATGGACTCTACCAATTGCATCCTCTCATTAGAGCTTGGGTCATGTTTGTTCTGGGTCTTGCTGTTTTCCCGTAAAAAATTAGTGAACAAGTTTTTGTTGTTTAAAAAAAAGGTGGTGTAATTATGAGAACCCTTTAAATGGGGGCCCATACTTACAGCAACCCCACCTAAGAAAGATGGCCACTATCACATGCAACCTAAAAGCGTGCATGACTAAAGGTGTGCTTTAAAAAGTAGCTTAAGATCTCCACTTTCCGGATATCACTGTGAAATTATTTTTAACTAAACATAAGTGCATGAAAAGAAAACGATTTCACATGCATCTCAAAAGTTTTCAGTCCAGAATAAACACTAATTTGCACAATAACTTACGCTGCATCCACACTACTTGAAAGAATGGTTCAAATTGTTCTCTACTATCTTATATTAGCAACTGGCGCCATCTACAGTCCTCGCCGCAAGTCTTCAGTACCTCTCATAGTCACTAGGGAGGGGTGCCCATATTTACACCTGTGCCCATTTTTACACCTTCTCCTCTACTCTTTGCTTATTTTGCTATATTTTGAGTACTTTTTAAATATACTCTAAAATGAACTCTCAATTATAAAATTCGTTTATCCAAATATAATTCCATGCAAAAAAAAGTAACTTTTAGCAAATATTTATTATTATTTTATTTTAGAAGGGTCGAAAAAGTTTTGAATTGTAAGGTATAAAATTCTTTGCATGATTTTAAAGAATGTAATTTTACGCAGAAAAATGCAAGCAAAATCGAATAATTCCTGCGAAATTGAATTTTAAAAAAGTCGTATATTTCAAACGCGATTTCTCTGAAAATATTCGAATGATTTCGCTCACATTTTGTATTTTGCCATGTTAAATTGCACACTTTAAAATTACGCAAAATAAATAAATAAATAAATAAATAAATAAATAAATATTTATACGTTACAAAATTTTAGAGCTTAAAAAAATGAACTCCAGATATCATCACTTCAAATAAAGTAAAAAAATAATACTTCATTTTTCAAATCATTACTCCCGCCCACAATATATTGAAATTAAAACAACCATAAAATATACTCAGTACAGATCAACCCCATTTATGTACAGTGGGCAAAGATGAATTGAGAGTCTAACATTGAACATGTTTTATTTTTGAGCAGCCAATCCAGTTTTTTGGGTTTACAACTACTTATGTTGAATTTCGTATCCTTATACTTTTGAACCCAATCCAGAGAACAAGGGAACTCCTGGATCAAGCACTGTGAGACATTTGCCTTCGTGGAGGATTTTTTGATAGAACTAACCCACATTTGCATGGAGTGGAAAACCACTAAAATCTCCCATGGTTAGCCTGACGGCAGGGGACTCTAACCAATGATCCATTAACCACTGAGGGTATTTTACGTCTGCACTGTGATCGGTGCAAGCTAAATGCGGAATGCGTATCGATCAGCCATTGCTGGGAACCCGGTTCAAATCAATGGATGGCTCATCTTCTGAGCCATCACGACTCTAACATTGAATATGGCAACTAATTAGTGCAGAAGATATTTTAAATACGAAAGAACAACACGAAAATGTACATTTATTGAAGAATCATATCTTTTTTTCCCCGGATTTCGATTCTTGGCCTTCTAAATATTGAGAGGACGCGCAACCTGGCAGATATGGTCCCAATAGTTTAGTCATGAGAGTGATCGAAAGCTAAAGACTCCAAAATATTCATTTCGCGCTGAGATAGCCTAATTAATAAGACGTTGGGCACTTGTCTAATAGGTCGTGAGTTCGATCCTTGCAGGCCAAGGATATTGTATTAAATAGTGACTGTTGCACGTTAAATCTGTCGGTTCAGTCCCTCAAGTTCCCATAACAAATCAATAACTCTAAATGAACAGAATTGGGGATTTATCGTTCTCTGGTTCAGTTCAAAATAAGACCTCAGAATGAATGGATGTATGAAGAGGCTTTTCCTTTAAAACGGGCTGTGACGTTTGTGTTTGTCTGTCGCATTTTTGGTGTCGATGGCGCAGTTGAAAAATAAGAAAAGCACCTTATGCATTTTAATTCGCTTCGTTTCATTTCGTAAGTGGCATTAAATACAACAAATGCTTATTTCATTCTTTCTGTTTTTCGTCATTTTTCCGGAACTATTGCGAAGCGAATTTGAACATTTTTGTACACGAAAATAAAATGGTATTATTCAAGGATACATATAAAAATAGTTGTTAATTATTTTCCTTAATCTCTTTTTACTTAAGGTGTAAAAAAATTCAATTTTAAGGCATACACGGAGATTACGAAAATTTCAAATCTTTGTAGTTCGAAAGATAAAACTTTCAATCTAAAGGAAACCCACTGGTTACTTCTCGAGTGATAAAAGTTTAAAAGTACGACTTCTTTGTTATAGTGAAATAAGCAAAAAGTTATGTAAGCAAATAATAGCGAAATAAGCAATTATTCGACTGCTGTCCTGATTGAATTATCAAAACCATACATTCTAAGTTCACTTACAATATTTTATGGGTTCACACAAAAAAAAGTATGTCTAATAGAGAACTTAAGCTTTTGTGTTATCGTCTGCATTAGTTAATTAACATTTTTATGATTAGACCATTAAAATTGAGTCTTAAAGCGTGAAAATAAGATCCAAGTTTTTTTTTTCTTTTTCGTGTATCAATATTCAGCATGATACAATATCTTTAAGTAATATTTTCTAATGTCGCCACAATTTACTATTTTTTTGTGTACACATCATGTTTCTCAAATCATTTTTAAGTTTAGGGTTACTATTCAACTTACTTAATACAATAAAATACATAATTGACAAAAAAAGGTTCTGTTGGTTGCTTTTAAATAGTTATTGTCCTTCTCGAACATCGATTTCACACATTGCTTCTCTTCTCTCAGAAATTTGTTTCTGAATATAAACTTGGGGTTCCTATACATTTTCTTCGCTCTAATTTAATAGTCCAATAATTATAACAAAAAAAAAATAAATAAAAAAAAAATATATATATATAAAGAAACGTTGATATCGGAAAAATGCAATTATGTAAGTGATAAATGAAAACTCATCAACTCTCTTCTGTACTCATTTCAAATATCTGCCCTTTTGATTCGTGTTTTTGTCTCATTTGATTAAACCAGAAAAAAATACATAGGAAAAAGTACCTCCCTTGTCTGTATAGCAATGTAAGATATTTAAGTAAGAGCATGTACAAAATTATATTTTTTGTACGTAAAACGCTTACAACTTCTAAACTATTAGTCCAATCACCTCATATAATAAGCGGAAACAATTGCATCGGAAATGAAAAAAAAAAAAAATATTGCTGATACATAAAAATTCTTTCCGCTATTAAACATTTTCTTCTATTGACTAGCGTATAATACACGAATGCGAAGAAAACAATATTTTACTGTTTTACATCGCAATATCAGAAGCGTAAATAGATTCACTTACAAATTAGTACTTTTCATGCATAAAATTCTTATAACTTTTAAACTATTAGGCTGATCGTCTTGGAATTCGTCTCATTAAATTCAGTAGGAAGATATATTCCGAAAATCACCCTTATTTTCCTCAAAAATAGAAAATTGTACACATGAGAGGAGACTTTAAATGAATACTCGAAAATTAGACTTTAGAAGAAGAAAATTCGCTCTAATTACCAAATTGTGTATTATTATTATTATTATTTATTTCCAGAATTAGGATTGTCTTAAAAATTGCCGTAAAAATTCTTGAAAAGTACTTTTAAGAGATGCAAAAAAAAAGTTTATGAAAGCCAAAAAATTGCTTTAAAATTAAAAAAAATAATGCCCTTCAATTTTCGACGTAATATTTTATATTATTTTTTAATTCTAAATTGTAACCTGTTTTTAAAAATTTAATAAAAAATAAAATTTTCACTAAAATAACTATGGAATTTATGAACAAAATAATCTGTATATTGCTACCTGTAATGAAAAATAAAAAGGAATTTATTAATCTTTAGTTACAATGTTGAACATTAGAATTTATCTAACGTTTTATGTGATTCTTAAAATCGAAAGAACGGCTCTCGTTCAAATGAAATTTTTTACATATCTTGATAAACTCGAATCGATATCACTATTTTCTAAAAAAGTAAAAAATGCAAGATTCATCGAAGAATTTACAGTAATTCATTATTTCCCAAGCAAACTTTTCTTACCTTAAAAGGCCAAAGTTGATAAAAATGACTAAAACAAGAATAAAAACTAAACAAATAAGAAAAAGTGATAAAAAATAAATAAGACAATTTTCCTTAAAAGAAAACTGAACAAATATGCAAAAAGTGCAACAACAAAAAAAAAAATGCATTAACAAATCATCCTAACCATTCTTTGCGATATAAGAGTTTTAATTTAAAATTCATTACCACAATCTAAAAGTTATTTCTTTTGGGAATACTTAAAGTGTCCTAATTTGTTTATGCCAATTTTGCAACAAATGTCTAATAATGTTATCACAATATTGATAATGGAATTAAAAGCCGTAAAATTGTACAATTTAACTTGTATGTTACAAAAAAAATGGTATTTTTTTCCTTTGGTAAGCTATACTTAGAAAAACAAATGAGAAAGCAGACGATTTTCTTTCTTGAATAAATGAAAAATGAGACGATTTTTATCCTCTTAAAAGATTTTGTAACTTTAAACGTACTGTAAGCGAAGCTAAGGATTCTATTTTAAACGTGGAGGGATTGTTCTGTGAATATTCATTTGCATAACTGGAATTGAACATTTAAAGTATATGCTGGTTAGAGTTAAATGAGAACACACAAGCAAATGATTTGGAAGATGGTGCTTTAAATTTTCCTAAAATCATAACGACAATGCGATTGGAATTTGGATTAATGTTTTCTTTCACTTTGGAAAAAAAGTGTTTCGAATAAAGACCTGGTTATGATGATCTATCTATTATAGCAACTTCTTTGAACTCATAATCTGCAAATTGGCAGCATGCAAATTGTGAAAAAGGAAGAAAAATGTGATAAAAAGCAAGGTTCGTTTATTTACATATTAAAATTACTTGAATGATTTAAAATATCAAATTATTTTAATGATTTTAATTAAGTTCGATAAAAATTTCGAAGTTTGTTGTGCTTAAAAACTATTTCTGAATAAATATTTCTTTTAAAAAATACATTTTACATTGAGATATAATAGCTGAAATATTTTGTTTCTTATGTAAAAATTGTTTTTATCAGAAAAATCACAGCCTAGAATGAAAATGTTTTAATATTTAGAAAACACATAATTGGAGAAATTAAATAAACTTCTAGTAATCGTGGTATTAAGGCATAGAACGGGAAATAAATTTAAAAATCAGTCAACATAAAAAGCGTATTTTCGTTAAAGTTTATAAACTTTTAATTAACACTGCGAGTACAATAAGTACTTTAATTCAACACTTTTTGATAATACGAGAACCCTTCACTTCTTTTTATTTGTTTATTCTATTATTATTAGGTATTTAATGAGGAATCGACATTGTTAAGATTTTACAGATGTTTGCTTAATATCCAGTATCAGGTCTAATCGAATATCGGGATCTTCAAACTGCAACCCGCGGGCCATATCGAACCCACGATAGCAAATGGCTTATTATTGTTGCTGCAGTGATGTGCTGGATAAAAAAAATACAAAGTAATAATAAAATTAACTCGGTTTCATTTTCCTTCTAGGTAAAGGTAAATGACAAGTCCACTTGTAAAAAACACCAACGAGAAGAGATTCATGTTATAGTGATTTTCCACTGACAATAATTTTTTCACTCGTACCAATTGTTAAAAGTGATATAAGATGCTCATAAATAGCCATCAGATCAGCAAACATTGTGCACTTCATTTTGGAGAATCCAAATATTTAGGATTTTAAGGAAATCATTAGAGAGATAGCGAGCTAATAAAAAAGAGCTCTCTTGCGCAAATAGAAGAATTAAAGAAATTGCTACTGGTTCACAAAGACATTTTTTCGAATGACTCGGGCAAGACAAATTTAGTCAATATGATTTTTTTTTGTCGTATGCTTGTTTAGGCAGAGGGGTTGCGATCTATGGCCAAGAATTCGATTTCTGCCACACCACACTGCCACTAACCCGTTCATAGGGTGGGCCACATTCACACACATTCACGCAATCACACAAAGGAGAAAGGACCTAGAACACAGAGAGAGAAAGAAACATCCATGCCTTGCCCGGGAGTCAATATGATATACGAGGGTTGTCCATAAAATAAGGTTCCCAAGGAGCTACGGACGCTAGAAACGCTGTTAGGCGCGATTTGGCGAGACTGGCGTGTAGCTAAGCTCCTTTTCTCCCAGTACCCTCCCCGGCGAGCTGTCTACAACGTTCATTCTTGTCTTGGTAGCCGTGAAAGTTGGAGCTTCCATTTGTTTTTCACGCCAGGCGCGAATTACACTCTGTGATTCGTTTTTTGTGTGCAAAAAAACGTTCCTCCAGTGGACATTCATTCCCAACTGTGTGAGGTGCACGGGGAAAAGTGTAAGAGTGTGTAACATGTGCGCAAATGGTGCAGAGAATTCAAAGACGTCCATGACGAACAACGTTCTGGCCGCCCATCGTTTTCGGACTAAGCGATTGCGAAAGTGGAAGCAGAAATGCTGAAAGATCGAAGTGTTACGTATCGGGACCTCAGCGAGATGATCCCTGATGTCAGCAAGTCCTGCATTCACAACATTTTGAGAGACTGCTTAGGATATGCCAAGGTTTGTGCAATGTGGGTCCCGAAAATGCTGACGGATGACAGCAAACGGCAACGTGTGGAAGCGGCCCACGAATTTTTTCATGCCTACGAAAGCGATGGCGAGGAAGTTTTGGATTCTATTGTCACTGGGGACAAGAACTGTGTCCACTACATGACACCGGAAGCAAAGGAGCAATCCCGTCAGTGGAAACATCCAGGCTCGCCGAAGCCGAAGAAGTTTAAGCAAATTCTGTGTGCCGGTAAAGTGATGGCGAGTGTCTTTTGGGACAGGAAAGGACTATTGTTGTGCGAATTCCTGCCTACCGGCACAAAAATTAATGCGGATCGCTACTGTCAGACGTTGAAGAACTTTCCACGTGTCCACGTGATTCAAAACAAGAGGAGAGGCATGCTCACAAATGGAGTGCGTCTCCATCAGGACAACGCTCGTCCGCACACCGCCCATGTCACAACTGATCTCATCAACAGATTTGGATGGAATAATGTCACACACACACCCCTTACAGCCTAGACTTACCCCCAGTGATTACCATCTCTTCCCTGAATTAAAGAAACACTTGGGAGGGACGCATTTCACAACCGACGAAGTGCTGAAAGAAGAGGTTTTAAGCTATCTTCGTGGCGTGGCGGCAGAGGTCTACGACTCAGGCATAAAGAGGATGGTACACCGCATGCAAAAATGCATTGATCTAAACGGCGATTATATCGAAAAATAGAGGGAAGTCTAAGCTTTCCAAACATGTATTATTCAATGCCAATAAACATATTTTTCATATAGAGAATTTGTTGGGAACCTTAATTTATGGACAACCCTCGTAGAATTGATAAGTATAGTTGTGTAAAATAAGAACTCCTCCAGACATTCGTCTGGTCCTGTGGAGGTGACTATGGTAACGAGGTATGATTATTTCAAGTAGGGGTGAGGGGTCCCTATTTTGGAGTGGTTTCGGGTCGGGTCGGCGAGAGAAAAGGAATCTCTTTGGTCTACTGTGTGTCCTAGAGTGAAGTTACCCTCCTTAAAATGCGTCATTCTTGCTTCCATTGCACCAGACGGCCTCAGACTTTGATCGGGAGGAATTTATTGGTACGACAAACTATAACCAACCCGTAAGGTCAAAAATGTATAGAACATCTACAAACCGACTGAAATATTTGAGTCGGAAATAAAATGTGTGCTAGAGTTAAAAATCATCGATATTAGAAAATCTGATGACACATATCCTACGATTTTAGTAGAGGCCCTCGGTTGTGATCCGTTCTCGAAAATCGATAATAAGATATCGAATATTTCCCAATGCCTAATATTCAGGAGAGTGTTGAATTAGTGTCCTCAGCAAAATTCAAAAGTTCTATTGACAAAGCAAAGGGTTCTAGGCAAATCCGCTGACTATTAGAGCGCCAAAATTAGCCGCGTCGGTGAAAACGTTTGGTTGTTACTTGCCATTTGTAATGCATATCGGACAAATGACCACACCTGATAAATTCTCTAAATTAAAGGTTTTGCTCTTAAAGAAGCGAAAGTTTTTGCTTGACTTATTTAGGTGACATAGCAATTTTTTCCCGATACATTTGAAGGGCAATAAAAACATATTAATATCTACACAGACTGACAGAGAAAGAAAATAAGATTTAAAATGTTTTTTAAATATTTTTCAGCATCTGTATATGTTTTAAGAAATTTTCACACCTTTCCCTTGACTTGGTATTAATATCAAAGTTCTCTTGTAAACCAAACAAAATCTAAAAAATCATAAGAGCGTCCTCCAAATCTCCCCTTTTAAATGCAGTATTTAAAAATAATTATAAAGAAAAGAAAGCAATGACTATAACCGAACTAGGCAACAAAATGCAGGCAAAAAAAAAAAAAAAAAATCTAAACCCGAATCATATCATATTTGCATCACTATCGATTTAAGCGACACCTGGGCTAATAATCTAGGGTACGACGGAAAAAAGCAAAATTTTTTTAAAGATGTTTAATAAATATTTTTCATTATATGTATATATTTTCCGAAATTTTGACACCTATCCAATGACATGAAATTAATACCAACGTTCATTTTTGAACCAAAACAAATATATAAAAAATCATTAAAGTGTCCGCCAAATGGCTCCCTCAAATGCAGTATATAATATTAATTAGAAAGCAAAGGAGAACGTTGCCTATAACTGAAAAATACAATAGTGTACCTTAAAAGTAGGCCAAAAAGAATATTCAGAACCCTATTCATATCATATTTGCATCACTATCGATTTAAGCGACACCTGAGCTAATAATCTAGGGTGAGACGGACAAATTAATTAAATTTTTGTATGTTTTTAAGGAAATCTTGACGCTGATATTTAATCGTATTGAATTATTTCTTTCATATATTATTAAATAATATATTTTTATAAATTCTTTCATTTTATAATAAATATATATCTCATGCTAAATGATTTCAAAAGAATATTAAATTGCTCTTCATATGCGTTAATCTGAGTTATTTAAGATTTTTTAAATTAGCACTCTCACTACATTTATGTCTAAATGAGCATCCTCACAAGTATAACAATTTGTTCTTTCTTCAACTGTACGTTATGCTCACGGCATGTGATTATATATGCTGTCGCCCGTAAATAGCCTGACGGCAAGGGGACTCTAACCCATGACCCGTCCACCATAGAGGATATTTCACGTCAGCACTGTGGTCGGCGCAAGCCGGATGCGGAATTCGTATCCACCAGCCATCGTCGGGATCGAACCCCGGTTCATTGGAAGGCGAACGCTCTATCCCTCATCGCTGCAATATACTATTCGGGCAGTGTCATAGAAAAACGGCGGTAGTTTTTTTTTTCTCTTTTGATTAAAAGTTGAAATATTTAATTTTAGCTTTAACCAAGGCCGATGGGATGTATGAATTAAAAAATGAATGAATGAAGAATGAATTAAAAAAATTTTAATCAATGTGCACAGCTAAAACCCCAATGCTTTACAAATTCTTCATAATAGTTTGTTTTTAATTCAATATTTTTCAGTTCATATTAAATGTATCTAAAACTCTTAGTTCAAAAAAAAATCAAAATATTTTATTACACTTGTATACATTTGTAATATGTTGTTTAGCTGTTGCATAATTTTTTCCTGGAAAAATCGTCATCAATATTTTCATCTTTTTAATAATGATTTCCTTTGTTTGGCATAAGTCTGTCAATAAATCATATTTTCTAGTTTCTAAAATTACTTTATTTAAATAATATTTGTTATTTTTGCTTTTTCTTAATTGTAGTTGTTTTACTTTTGTTTTTGAATAATTTAGCTTTCAACGTCTACAACGACAGTAAAAAAAATTATCACTTGAAAAAAAAAATGAACACAAAATTGTTCTTTCGAAAGGCACACTTTCAGTAACTTTTGATTCGATAATCCGAGTTTAATCTACTCGAGCACAATCTTAATGAATCCAGGGCATAACCAAAGGTGAAAAATTGATTTGCACTGTTTATATTTTTAGATGCGAAATCAGAAAACCTGCACTATCAAACCCAGACGCAAAATGCAAAATTTGAACGAAATCGATCGAAGAATTTCAAATATGATATAGTAGTTATAAACTTTTCTTTTTTGAAAATTATACGCCTCATTCCGCTCAAATTTGGAACTTTGTCATTTTTACTTTATGTATAAAAAGGTATAAAAATTAATATGCATTTCAATTGAAAAACCTTTCGACCATAATTTAATAAAATGCAAAATAACGACCAATTATTATAAAAAAGAACATTTCAACTAAATCTTGTGAAAAACGCAAAAAAAGTGAATTTAACATTAAGAATTAACACTCTTCTGCCTAAAACAGTGGAATCTTATTTTCCAGATCCTCCCATATATGGAGGGTCAAAAGTCGGTACAAAATACGTTTATTGGAAAGCATTTTTGTGTCTTCCTTCGTAACGTTAAATAAAGTTTGTCCTAATTAATTAATATATTTAAGATTAGACTCTCAAATTGACTTCCAGGAAAGCGAAAACCCAATCATTCTACCGAAAAGTTATTCAAGTTGTTTCCTTTTTTTTTAATAGTATTAGAAAATAATTAGCATTTTCTTTTGATAAAAAAAGAATATTAATAAATTTCATTGTTACGGGGTGTAACCTTTTGACGCACATGGAATCCCCTTTATATCGATTTTTTTCAGGTGTATACATTTTGATGTTTTTTATTTATAAAAAAATAGTCTAATATGTACTAAAAATATGCTAAAATGTCAAACTATGTTTGTATTAAAGTATAAAATCAAAAATGAGAAGTTTAATATTTTTCCATTCTTATTAAAAAATTAATCAATAGCTGATTTTGTAAATTAAAGAAATTTTTATGAGGAATAACTGTTTCTCTTAAATCTCTAAATAACTGCGAATTTCAAAAAAAAAAAATAAAAAAAAAAAAAATAATAATAATAATAATAAAAATTGAAAAAAAAAAACAAAAAAACAAAAAAACAAAAAAAAAATTGGAAGTGAGTTGTGTTTGGAAAATTTTACCTTTAACACAGAAAAAGACATCGGTAAATATATTTGTCACTTATTTTGACCTATATTAACACATAATAAATAAAAAAAAGTATGAAAAATATGTTGAATAAAAGTGTGTATCAAAAACATAACTTCTGGTCCACATTTGGGCGAAGTATTTTATAGGTCAGCAGTACTTAAAAAATGTCCTATAAGGTTCTGAGAGATAATGTTAACGATCGTTATCCAGCTATATTTATATTCAATGAATAATTCATTTAATATTTCGGAAGTTTATAGGAAATAAGTTATGTAAAAGTCTATTAATCATATAAATAAAAATTTTAAAAAATCAATCATTAAGGTAAATAAAAATATATGCATTTATAAGTATCTCTCTTCAAATTCTTCAAGTTAAAATAAAATTCCGAAATACAAGGATGTAGATTATGTTTCTATCAGAACTTTTCTAAACGTTTAGAACAATTCTTTTTCCTTTGCATTCATAATTTTATTACACTTCAGTATATTCATACTCCATGAACAATTTCATAATTTAAATATTGCAATCTTTACATTAAAAATATTCAGAACTATAAATAGGATTTTTCTAAATATATCTGTTTTCGTCAGATTATTGTATATTTGATAATAAAAAAAATCCCAATTTCTACAAACCTACCAATTATAAACCAAATAATATGAGCTACATGAAATAAAATTAAATCTAAACACCTATTAGAGAATATAATTTTATACAAGCACTCTATATTTTAAGTTAATTGCTGAAGATTTATTCGCGGATTGTGAGATCTGCCGATTTGAGAAATCTAAATTTTCAAAAATGAGGATATGAAGTTTGAACATTATGTTATGTCAGAATAATGCAAATTAGTTGAATTAGAAAAATAACGTGATATATTGTTAAATAGTGATATTTTTCGGAATATATATCACGATATGAAAATTCCGATATCAACTTCCACTAATTTCAGCACGCCCACTACACTTTAAATCATTGTGTTAATTTAGTTAAGTAAATTAATATATAATATTTAGTTATTGAATATTTTGGATGAATATTATCATTTTTGTTGATTCAATGTGACATTTTTTAAACCAAGTAAAATAGGAACCTATTAAATATATAGAATAAAATATAAAAATTCATTTGAATTTTAAGGACTCTCATACTCATATGTGGTGGTTATCTTAGCATCAGCCCCGCTAGGGGCTCTAACTAATTCATCTGAGTAAGAATAAGTAATAAATCGCCGAACTGAAAGGTGAAGGTTGGGGTTCAGTAACATTTACTGAGAGAAAATTAAAACTAAATAGAGAGATTAAACAAACAAATTTAAGAGAGAGAAAAGATTTTTGTGGCCTCGCCTCCCCTGGAGGTATTACTCCCGAGCTTCATAGATGCACAGCTGCTACATAGCCTCAGAGATTTAGGACAAATATATAATAAATGCGTAAAAATATATACAAGTATTTACAACTATTTACAAAATTTACGGGACAAAACTCCATCGGATAGGAAAAAGGCGGTTGCCGGGCTATATTTTATGCTGTCTTTGATTAGCTCAAAATCAAAGTTTTTAAAGTAGTTGCACGTATGACAAGTGATTGCATCTCTGAAGAAACTTGCACATAGTTCAGCTATGTGTTTGTCTATTTTGTTGATTTTTAAATCTCTTCTTAGATCTTTCATTCTCATGGATCTGGGGGCTTCAGGGATGTATCTGAGAAATTTATTTTGAGTTCTCTCCAGTTTCTTCTTTTGAGTAGCAGTGGTTATGCTCCATGCAGGGGCTGCGTGGAGACATTTTAAATCTAACACGAAATAAATTTAGCATGAAATAAAATAAATTGTCATTTAAAACGATATTCTAAAAATAAAAAAGTAGAATTGATATTTTTTTTTTTTTTTTTTTGTAATACCAACGTTGAATAGAAAACTAAAATTTTCGATTTTAATGATAAATTCTGTATTTCGATTTTAAGGTAAAATTAGGAACCTTTCTGATGGTGCAATTTCTTATCAATCAGAAACTATTTCAGTAAAACCACCTTGTACTTTGTTTCAAAGAGAAGGAAACCACGAAAACTTTCTTAGTTAGACTAACGATTTAGGAAATATATAACCTGACTGGTTAAAAATTTAATTTATAAAACTTAAGAGTTAAAAAAAAAAAAAAAAGAAAAAAAAAAAAACAGATTCTATATAGAAATTTCAATTTATGCTTACCGCTTACTTACTACATTCATACGTGCTTCAGTTTAATTATAAGCGTGAATGAATTCAAAATATATTTAAATGTTCTCAAATGAGCTTCTTTTTAAGTTATGAAACCTTTACACGGGTTTTAACAACTTTATAGGTGTGTGCTCTTTCGTAAAAATAGTAAGATTTTTAGAACTTGATGAGAGTGTGTTTCTTATTAATGGAATTCAATGAATTATTTAATGTATTAAGTGTTTCAAAAAGTTTTGAGTTTGCAACTAGCACATTGTAAAAAATTGCTGGAATTTTTGCAGAAAATTTCCATGTATTTTTTTACAGTACCGGTGTTGTTACGATAAATGAACCTGGTTGGCAGGACGCTGGACCCAGGTTCGTGAGAACGGGAGTTCGAATTTAGCCATCCGAAGACTCCCTGTGTAGTAAATGGTGACTGGTGCAAGTTAAATCCATCGAGTAGCAAAGTCCTCCATGCTCCCATAAAAAATGATACCTCTGAGGGTACTGAATTGGAGATTGATCGTTCTCTGGCTCAGGTGAAAATTACGATCTGTGGAAGAATGAATGGGTCCACCCTGTAAACGGGTAGGACGTATGGGTGTGGCAGAAGTCAAATTCTTGGCCATAGATTGCGCCACTAAAACGCAAGAACAATCGTACCCTTTGCCTTAATTACCTACGACAACAGCAACAACGAAAAATGAAAATGCTTTTTGCTGTAAAATCGATTGTTTTCATCATATGTGCTAGATAACCCCCATCAGTGCCGATTGAAATCATTTGTCGCCATTTTCAGTTGGTTGAAGAACATTCGATGTGTTTTGCACTTGTCTTTCTTTTCATACTATTAATTAAATTTTATGTTACTTTCTTAAAACGTTTTAGGACGAAATACGCAAAAAGTAAAATTAACAATAAGAGGATCAAACCCTCTCCCCTCACCGAACTTTGGGACTCTATTTTCCAGATTGCGGCAATCCCCTTTATTTTGGGAGTCAAGAATCATAATCGGTCGAAAAATTTTTATTCAGAGAAAATACGTTTTCGTATCTGATTTCGTAACTTAAAGTATCATCTTTATAACTAATTAACAGATTTAAGATCACCCCACCCCTTGAACTATTAAGTACAAGAACTTAAAAATGCTGTCATTGGAATAAAAGTTACTCAAAGTATTTTGCTTATTTATTTTTTTGCGCACTGTTCATTACTTTAGTTCTACAATAATCTATCACAAGATGTTCAAAAATAACAGTAAAAACGTGTAAAACCGAAAAACGTAACACGCAAATGCACAGCAACTTGTTTCTTCTGCATGGATTTCCACATGAAAAAAGCTTCCTAATCTTTTCCTCTTGAGCGTTTTGTTTGAAATACTTCTATAGAAAAAGAAAAGAGTTCGATCTGGGAAAGGTCGTCAACTTTATCTCAATGCAACTATTATAAAACTATTTATCTAATAGAATTGATAGATAAATATTTTATGTAATATGTATTGTTGTTGTAGTCGGCCATATAGGCTGAGGGGATAAGATTGCTCCTGTTTTCCAGTGGCGCCATCTAAGGTCAAGAATTTGACTTCTGCCAAACCCGTTTATAGGGCGGACCCATTCATACATCCACAGATCATAATTTTGACTTGAACCGGAGAACCATCAATCTCCAATTGAGTACCCCCAGAGGTATTGATTTTTTATGAGAACATGGAGTAATTCGCGATCCAACAGATTTAACGTGCATCAGTCACCATTTTACTACACGGGGAGTCTTCGGCCGGCTGGATTCGAACTCCCGTTTTCATAAACGTGAGTCCAGCTCCCTACACACCAAGCTATCCCAGCCATATATAATAAGTATCTATTTTATGGAAAGCTCCCCAATCGGTGCTCGGAGGTAATTTTAAAGTTGACACTTAGGTCCGGCTGGAGTGACTTCTAACGTTTGAACTTTAAATTTGGAGTGGATTGGTTCATAATATTAATTTATAAGTTTTAAACTCGATCAGATTTTATATTACAATATACTATACTGCCGTACAAAAGGAAATAATTATAGAAAAATTATGAGGCCTACAATGTGGCATAATATGTCTACATATATTTCATTCCGTGTAAGTATGTATGTACCACTTTTAACGATAATAGCGTTAAAAGTTGGAAATTATTGCTCACTTTACTATATATATAAATGGCCCCTTATCTCTCTTTAATATTAAATTATATTTCTCAAAATCAGCCAGATAATATATTATATTATACTACCAATAATTATAGGCACACAAGGGGGCCCAGAATTTGTCACAATATGGAACAGTATGGTGCTATTGACAAATCGTAGAAAATTACATAAAAAGTTTGTTATAGTGTGTCCAAATACTTAGTGTGTCCAATACTTAGTGATACTTAGTGTGTCCAAATGGTTACAGTGATAGGAAGAAACAAATTGCTAGTTCCGAGGCTTCAGGATTCGAACCCCAAACTTGGTCAATATTTAAAAGAAATTTTTTTTATTATTTGTTTTACAACAATGTTGCGTAAATGAAATATTCCTTTACTTACTATTTTTTTATTTTCATAAGTGCGTAATATAAAGAAAGTGTTAAAGTAATAAATATACTGTATAAACGGCCCCATATGTCCCCTTAATATTTACCTAAAATTTTCAAACAAGGCCAGATATTGTATTATAGCATACTATACTGTGTTTTCAAAGGAAATAATTATACTGCTAACAAACTTATTTAAGATTCGAACAAAACTTACATGAAGTCGAACAATCTAGTCGAAATAAAAACTACGTATTTTATTATTAACAGTGTGGATTTTCTTACTTTCAATCTTCTCGTATTTCTTGTAACTTCGCTAATTGATTGCAAGTAGTAACAAAAACATGGTTTGTTCTCACTTTTTTTCAAATCTTACAAGTTACTTGCAAGTTCAACTTATCGCCAGGCAGAATTTCAATGTAGGCTTATTTCAAATTGTTGTATTAATAGTACAGTTTTTCTAACGGAAGTCGTAAAAATTATTTTAAATCACCGACGTCAAGTTTTCACTTGCGAGATTTCATTAAATGAATTAAATACAAAAATTGAAGTTCAGTTATGCAAAGAATACAATTAAAACAGAGTTATAAAAGTTGAAAATTAACTTTAATTCTCCATATCCTATTCTAAAAAACTTTTTTGGATTTACAGATGCATTTCTCGAGGAAATAATCATACTATTGAAGCCCATCGATACGCAACCGACTCTAAACTTAAATTCTCTTCTTCAAAGAGTCCGGTAAGTCTGGATAAATTTGATTTTGGCACCACTTAAATTCAAAGAAAATGTTTTTCTTTTTAATAGAAACTTAAAATATTCCCATGGTATCCGTTGAGAATAACATATTACGGAATGGTAACTAATTATTGTAATTGTTTAGCTAAGTAAGAATAAGCAGTAGGAAACAATAATTGTCTTGGCTACACAAAATTAACACACAAGCACCTTTTACTTAACGAACCAGCTCCTATTTGTACCAGTTGTAGAGAATCACCAACACCTTGAACCAGTGTTCCAATTTTAAAATGAAGAGAAAACGATAGTCTAACAGTGAATATCCTGAGTTATCAACTTTAATTGGAGACAATCCACTTACAAATCTTGCTGAATATCTTAAATACACTGCATTCTTCCAAATTTTTAAACAGATTTTTACTTTTGATCAGATGTTAAACGAGGTATAACCTTCTTTGGCTTTTGCGCAAAAAATAAATAACTAACAATATATGTCTCTCCATTCAATAATTTTCTCTCTCTCAAAATATTCGAATTATCAAATTTAATGAAAAGAAAATAGCCTTATTTGATGGAAAATTGCAATGACTAGATGTCAGAGAGTTTTATTTCAGAAATTAATTGTTTAAAAGCATTCACCTTCACTCAGTGATTAAAGAAAAAAATTATGATTTAAAAATTTCCTTTGTTTATTTTAAACAGTAGCCTGTTACTTTTTTTTTCTTGCTTGCTAGTGATATTCAAGTTATATCGGGTATAAAGTGTTTTCGACTATTAAATAACAGTAAACGTATGAGTCATTAGTTTTCTAAAATGATTAACTCTTTGCTTAAATCACTTGTTTTTGCCCAATACTATTTGTTTTTTTTTCCAATGGCAGCCACCCAATACTATTTGTAATTGCAAGATAATAATGATTATAAATGAAAAAGTAAACAGTTCTTATTGATAGAAAATTATATTTGTGAGTGCGTGTAATGGGTCTCGTAAATTTTGAAATTTTTTCATTCATATATACTTTCGTATCATGAATACTTTTTAATATTTACTAGGCTTTGTAGGAAATACATTTAAATATGAATGAATCCATTAAACTATTAAAAAATGCAATGGATCCTATTCACGTCTCAGTTTTGGTTTGCCTTTATTGAATGCAGATCCGAAAAACCTGTGGATGACGAATTCGCAGAAAATAATATACCAAGTAATACACATAATATTTCGTGCTTTTATTAGATTCTGGGAAATCTAAAGACAAGAAATCGAATAAAACCTATACGAGAAAATTTAAAAGCCTTACTCACCTTTATCAGCTACAGAACCTAACATGTCTTCAAGCAACGAAAAATAATGTGCAAGTAAATTCCGTGCCTTTATTAAATTTATATTTTGAACAATCTTCAAATAAAAACAAAATGAAAACTGTGAATCCTTTATACTTTCATAATTATTTGCCGTTTATGATGCTTTTAGCTTGAACATAAAAAAATATAAATCCCTTTGAGATGAATGTGACTCAAGTACTTGTCTCTTAATATTATTTATTTGTTTTAATTCTCAACTGTAAGATAGCTGCAGTGCTAAATATTTTATATTTCAAAATACTAAGTCTGACAGCGTGACAGTTCACAATGTGAACGGGCGACAATTTTAATTCAATGAAAAAAATAATGTTGAGTAATATTTTCAAAACAATGAAATTTTTAGATTTAAGGTAATGCAGTTATAAAATCATGTACTGCTTAGATTGACAATGAGCCTACCTAAAATATTCATGATGTTTTTGAAAGTAGAATGAGATGGTTTTCTTTAAAGTTTATTTGAAAGGGAAAAAAATGGTTTCTTGGCGTTTCTATACATTTTAAACCTAATCTTCATACTAGCTTATCATGTGGTTATACTAGGTTCTCCAATTATAATCTGCTATATTTATTTTTACCCGGCATTTACTTCCCGAAATTCAGATTTTTGGTGGTGGGTTTCAGTTACCAAAAAATATCCAGCATGTATTCAACTTCATTTATATATATTTAGAGAACTAGTTGTTTTGTTATGTTTAGAGAATTAATAAATATAGATAATCTAATATTTTAATGAATACAGATAATTAGTCTATGATACAAACTGCTGATTGCGAAAATATTGGGTTAAAATCCCCTTCCTGTCCTGCTTAACCGTAGTATGTTTTCGTGATTTTCCTCTTCATGTAACGAAAATGTGTCTTAGTTCCATCTAAAAGTCCTCCACGAAGGCTAGTTTCGCCCAATACTTGATACCGTGCCTTCGTAGTTGGGTTCAAAATTATAAGGCTGCGGAGTTGATAATCGTAAACTCAGAATTGGGTCGACAGTTCAAAATAGATAGTCAAAAATATCCAAAGTCATTGATAAGAAAATGTTTTAATTAAAAAAAAAGTACATTTTGTGAATATTGTAAGTTAATTGTTAGTATAGGTCAAAATTATGAAATGATGCTACTGACTATTTTTTACAATGGCTACTTCTTAACAACATACGGACACTTTTTAAAAATTTTAAACAATTTAAAAAAGACTGTGGATATTAATAATGAAATGTGATATCCATTAGACGGCTTTTTAGACCCACTGAAACAAGAAAGCGGGAAAGGCCGCGGTTGAGATGGGCTTATTCAGAGGAGTCTGATTTTCTCGAAATTATTGAAAAGAATTGAAGATCAAAGATAAATCGGAAGTCGTCATGGAGAAATCTTCAGAGGAAGGCATTGACTCACATATGGGCTGTCTGGCCAACTATGATGATTATGATGTCCAATAGCCTAAATCACTAAAGTGCATTTTTATGCAATCGTCTTTTTTGGTAGGTAGGTACTTCGTTTACGTCGCACTAGAGCTGCACAATGGATTATTGACAACGGTGTGGGAAACATCCCTGGGGATGATCCGAAGACATGCGATGCCAATTTTGATCCTATGCAGAGGGGATGACTCCCCTGCTTTCGTAGGCCGACGACCTGCTTGCGAAGTCAAGCACTTAACGGTAGAACAGTTTAATGAGGACCGATAACGCGCACCCTCAGTCCCTACGCAGGCGGATCAAAGTGGTCACCCACCCGCTAACTGATCACAGCCAGTGATGCTTGACTGCGGTGTTCTATTGTAAACCCTGTTTTTGCTATCAGTCCACTACGGGACTAGTCTTTTTTGAAAAGGTTTTTAAAGACAACAGTTGTTTTTTAGAATCTTTAACCGGTTCTTATAAATTAATGATAGTGATATTGATTTGACTTTAAAGACGAATTTAGTTTTATAAAAACTACTTAATTGTTTAGTGTGCTGAACTCGAACAAATCGCTTAAAAAGTTACAACTGTAATTTACTTAGCTCTCCTGACTGGGATTTTGTCCACATTATGCTCAGTGCTTAAAAAAGTATAAGTACGAAATTATTCGTTTAGTTGCTGAAAAAGCTTTTTTTTTCCCCCTCCATTTTCTTAAACACGTTTTTTTAATTGGGTCCTAGATGAAAAGTTCACAGACGTAATGCTATTAGTCAAAAAATCGCGTATTTAACACGAAACATAATTTCAAATTAAGATTGATAATGACTTTTTTTCACTTCAATAAATTTATCTGAGTCATAAAGCAAATTTTTTTTTTTTTTTTTTTTTTTTTAAAATGCAAAATATTAGTTCCAATTGTTTTAAATATATCTTAACATTTTTACTACGTATAAGAAGCTCGCATTTAATAATAATTGATTTTTTTTCATTTAACATTAAAATAGTATTTAAAATTAAATTAAGTTGGGGAGGGGAAGAAGTTACTTTATAACGGTTGTAATTTGGTAAACAGATTCACCCCAGTAAACACACACCTTGCGGCAAAAGTTAGGCCGTAAGCTGGCATTCTAGGTAGGGTTCTAGGGGTGTTTCACCGAACATACCACCTGTGGTCTTTACCCCCACCCCCAACAGAATGAAAGGAACTCCTGAGGTAAGTATACTAACATCGAAAACAAGTACAGGGGTTAACATAAGATTGATTTTTGGCATAACAATATGAAGTCAAAAATCTCGCCAGTGATATGTTTGTAAACTATACCTTCCCTCTTACACACGAATTAGCTACGCATGCTCGACAAATCGAAACCAAAAATCGAAATACTAGATCAGTTGTGACTAGTATTGACAGCACTGGTTTAGTAACTAGTTTTACTCTATATCCACGCCCTCTAGTGAGCTGTGGTGTTTCCTTATTGTAATTTGTTCCCTTTTTTTATTTGATTTTTATAAGTTGTAATGAATAATATTAATTCATAACATTCTGTCCCTTTGCAGAAAAATCGGAAATTCGCAAATTTTATAACACATTTTTTTCCGAATTTTTGAAAGATTAATAATTTGTAAACTTTAAAATTAAAAAAAAACAAACTAATATGTTCTTAAAAATTAATTCTTTTTATCATTCTGAAATTCAAATACTTGAAATAAAAAAAATAAAAAACACAATTTATGTACTTACAAAAAAAAATAAATTAAATTAAATAAATAAAATAAAGAAAATTTTAGTGAGCAATCTGAGCTGCCCAAAACATTAAATTTCATATAAAGCACAAGAAATTGGAAAATGATAATAATTGTTGAGATACAGTCTCATTATTATCTGTTAGCGTTCAATTAGTTTGTAAAAAGCGTTTTCCTGGTTTTCATTTGTGCGTAATGGAAATTCTAATTATTTTCATTCAAAAAGTCTTTCAAAATGTGATTTTACTCCTCTATTTCAATTACAAGTTATTTTGATATCTGCGTTGTGTACAAAAAAGTGCAAAAATAAGAAGAGCATTATACAACATTTACTAAGATGATAGGCTATATATCAAGGATGATAAAAGAAATATTGATTATTAAAAAATAATTTCATTGCTATAATAAACATTGAGGAGAAATCCTATTATATATAGGATAATATATATAGTTTATATATAAATATAAGAAAAGTGTCTCACAACATTCACTAAGATGACTAATTGTCTGTCAAGGATGATAAAAAAATTAATGGTTAAAAAAGTAATTCATTGCGATAATAAACATTTAGCTGTAATGCTATTATTGTTCAGCAATTTAAAGACTTTTTCGTGGTTTTTCTTTGCATTTAACGCAGCATTTGATATGTCTAAATTTTAATTTAATTTAACATAATATATAGGTTACTACAAAAGCTTTTATAAACATGATTTTACTCTGATACTTAAATTGCAAGTTACTTTGATTTCTGGGTCGTGTTAAAAGTTAAAAATATAAGAAAAGTGTCTCACAACATCCACTAAGATGACAATTTGTCTGTCAAGGATGATTAAAAAATTAATGGTTAAAAAAATAATTTCATTGCGATAATGAACATTTAGCTAGAATCCTATTACCGTTCAGTAATCTAAAAGACTTTTTTGTGGTTTTTCCTTGCATGTAGCGCAAAATTTGATTATTTTTATTTAGTCTTAATTGAAATAAGTTATTCTTATAACTTTAATGATTATGATTGTACTCCAAGTAACTTATGAGTAATTTTGATTTCTTGGTTGAATTAAAAATAATAAGGACGTTTCCTTATATTCACAAAGATAATAAACCATCTATCAAGGATGGGGGGAATAAATTTGATTATTTAAAAATAACTTCTTTTAGACAATGAATATTTGGCTGGAATAAAAAATCTGACCGATAAAAGCAATCTGAAAAACATTTTTGTAGTTTTCTTTAGCATGTAACGCAAAATTTGATAATTTAATTTTATTTAAAATAGGTTATTTTTATGGCTTTCATAAGTATATAATTGTATTTCGATACTTAAATTGTGGCTTCTTTTGTTTTACTGGTTGAGTTAAAAGGAAGAGCTTTTCGTTTATATTCAGCAAGTTGATACATTATCTGTTTCATAATTTTATAACCGTCGTCGAACAGCCGACCTAATTTTGTGTTTACTCGCACTTACTGATGTTCAACTCCGTAAATTCAATTTTAAATCCAATCCAGAAGACAAGGAGAGTCCTGGATCAGGTATTGAGAGAAATTTGCCTACGTGGAGGACTTCTTGATGGAACTAACCAGCATTTGCGTTACATGGAAAGGAAAACCACGAAAATCTCCCATGGTTAGCCTGACCTCAAGGAGACTCCTGATCTTCTGAGCCACAACGGCTAGGCTTGATTAATAATAAAAAATGGTTGCTTATAAAAAATAATTTCATTGAGATAAGGATGAACATTTAGTTGAAATCCTATTACCGCCAAGCAATCTGAAAAACATTTTCGTGGTTTTCCTTTGCGTGTAACGCAAAATTTGATTATTTTAAGTTCAACTTAATCTTGGTTAAAAAAAAATATTTTTTTATAAATTTTATAAACATTGTTTTACGCCGATATTTAAATTGCGAGTTACTTTGATTTTCGGGATGAGTTTAAAATTACAAAAAATATGAAGAGCATCTCGTTATAATCACCGAAATAATTGGCTGTCTGTCAAAGACGCTAAAAAAATGATTTATTACATAAAAAAATTCATTACGATTATTGAGCATTTCGCTGGAACTCTTTAGCGTCAAGCAATTTGAATGATATTTTCGTGGTTTCCCTTTACGTGTAACGCAAAATATGATTATTATCTTTAAAAAAAAAACATTCATAAAGTCAGCAATGTTTAAATATTTACATAAATTATACGTTATTTTATCTTTATTCCTTGTTAAAGCAAAACTAAATGAAGAGCATATGATTGTGGTCAATTCATTAGCAAGATAGTCTTAAGCGGACATTAAGAAATGAATTGGGAGATTTCGATACGGATGGATATATATATATATATATATATATATATATATATATATATATATATATATATATATATATATATATATATATATATATATATATATATATATATATATATATATATATATATATATATATATATATATATAATAATAATAATAATAATAATTTGAATAATTATTCGTACAAAGGCATTAATAAAGATCGGAAATTGATAGATGCGCTATACAATCGAATTCATAATAAATGCTACGAATAATTATTTTCATGAAAAAGATTTTAATTTTTAATTATCATCGGAAAATTTAACAAATTTACGGTTGCATGGCTTATATTTTGTTTTAAAAAAATGTGTCATTAATGTGCATTTTTAACTATAACGATTTTAAAACTAAATGATTAATTATTCACATCCAGCAGGAAAATTAATTTACCTATCTTTAATTAAAATTCTGAAAAGTATCCTTACTATTCTTTACAACGCCATCCTCACTGGATGCACTTTCGCACGCAAGCGGCAACGTGATTAGTGAGTGTTGAGGATTTCAGTCGCATCCGAAAAAAATCACATTCAGTGCAAACGGTCCTTTAAAAATCTAAAAAATTCTGTTGTGTTAGTCATGAGCATAGCCAGTGGAGATCACGGTAATTATTTTAAAAAAAACTGCTCGTCCATTTTAAGTTTTATAAATACATTTATATTTAAATACATATAAAAATAAATACGCATGCATAATAAAACCGACCACCCGGAATTACTTTTGATCGAATAGTCGGATCTTAATATTCTAAGACTCAACTTAAATGGCTCGGTTGAAGGGTGAGCTCAAATTTGCTAATTAATAAGGACAGACAATATTTTAATGGATTTTGATTTTTGATCCCCTAAAAAAAGGAGGTAGCCGCAATCTCGTAAATATGGTTGGACTCTTGTACGTACTTTAACTGTATGCGTATTTTAAAATATCTCGAGAACATTTTAAATGAAAAAAAAATTACATTGAATTATAATATTCTTTTATCCAAAGGTTATTTTATGAAGGGTTAAGTAATTAGTACTAAATATGCTAACATATGTAAAAAATATTATACTTTATATAATTGGTGAGTATAAAACACCAATGCTAATTAGCTTTACTACCGATACCTTGGAAATAAGTGTTTTCTTTACCTCGAAAGGGACATGTATCGAAGATAATTACTTGACAAAAGTAAAATTTAAAAACTATGACTTAGCCATGAAGAACAGCATCCCACCAAGCAATGCTGAATGCATTTTTTTTAATTCTTATGAAATGAATTACACAAAACGAGTTTTTATTTCAATAACGCAAAGCCACCAATAAGGATGTATTATTAAACAAAAGCTATATTAGCTATATTAATTGAAAAACTTAATGGAAAATCGAGGTAAGTTATTTTCTTAAAACAAAAAAAAAAAAAAAAAAGAAAGAAAAAAAAATTGCATCCGAACTATTTCATCACCAATTTTTATTAGATGCCGGGATAAAATTCTTTGCTTTATTTTATTTACCTGTGCCATATTTGAAATGAAAATCTTGTAAGCATACTAAAAACTTATGTGGTTGAGAGATGCGAAGATTAAAATTAAAGTTTAAAAAAATTGATTGATGATTAAAATGAATCCTTTAAGTAACCACTATTCATATTGACGCAACCTCTTTTTGTTACTTTTTCTCATTCATTATTTTCTCCTAAAAATGTCACTTACCTGGTTCTTCCATTAAGCTCTTTAATTGTGTCGATATATGTTTTCCAGTTCTGAGCATGATTTCGTAGTGTTTCTCAGTAGTGATTTATTGATTCTTTTCCTACTTTTTATTTACCTAGTAGCAGTAATTGGTCATGACTATTCGTTTTGAGCTCTTTTGGATAATTTATTATATCGTGAGAATTTTATTTTATTGATTGTTCAGATTGCTTACAGTCAGAAACTAGCAGAAATTAATTATTTTTATTAAATATCAACTTTCTTTAATTTTTAATAAGGAATAATATTTTTTTTCTGAATAGACAAATTGTTCTTTCTATGAAACTTAGAGCAAGATTTTCATGTGTGGAAAACTTTAAATTGCTACTATGAATAATTAAATCAGTTTTCCATAATTCCTCCTTCACTTCCTTAACCATTTTAACATAGTTAAATCAATTTTCTTTTTGAGTTATCTGAAGTGAAAGTATTAGAGTCTGATAAAAGTTTTTTATAATTATTTTATATTTCTAACAATAATCAACTGCGACATTAAATACGCTTATAAGCAATATTATTCAAATAATATTGCTTTTAATTAATATTGCTTAAAATTGTTATAATTTCAAACAAGTCTATTTTTGATGCTTTTTTTAATAGCTAAGACAAGATGTTTACGCACATTAAATAATGTTTCTATTTAGAATCTTATAAAAATAAATCGAAAAAAAATACAGAATATTTTATTTCATAAAGTATGCTGATTCGGGTTAGGAAGCTCATTACCGACACAAAATGAATCAGGAGAATAATTATAGTTCTTCAGAAACAAAGATGTCTGCAAAGAAGTTATAAAGTGAGTTATTAACATTGTTAACGCAAGTTATTAACATTGTATGTTAGCACTGAAAATCTAATCATTAGGTCAAAAGTTTTTCAGCTGTTTGTTTTAGATTTGTTATACTTATTTACAGTAAATAAATAAGCTATTAGTAAATAAGCTATAAGCTATATCGACAAGCTATTAGTAATAATCTAAACCATCTCTACCTAAAATCTACATAAGTTCTGGCTATCTCTATATCAATTCAGAAATTCTAACCTTCCTTCTTTGGATTTAACCTTTTTTCCATTTTGGTTTATGTTTTTGATTTTCGTTATTTGTTCATAATAAATGTTTCAGTTACTTAGATTAAAAGAAAAAGCATTCATTAACTTTCTTTTCATTTCTACAGATTTCCCCCCACCCCCTCAAAATTTAAGGCAATAAAATTGCATGGTTAATAGCTTTGGATCAGTAATTTAATACTGTTTATTTGTATGTTTTGAGGTTTTATAAAATTTATTTTAATTTTGTTTAAACTTTCGAAATTTGATTATGTTTCAGCTTAGTATTTCTTTTAACATTAATTATGCAATAATGAAAATATTTTTTTCGTTGCTCAGGGGATAGAGTGCTCGCCTCCCAATGAGATGACCCGGGTTCGATCCCAGCGATAGCTGGTTAATTCGAATTCCGCACCCGGCTCGCACAAACCACAGTGCTGACGTAAAATATCCTCAGTGATAGATGGAACGTGGATTAGAGTCCCATTGCCGTCAGACTAACCGTGGGAGGTTTTCGTGCTTTTCCTCTCCATGTAACGTAAATGCAGGTTAGTTCCATTAAAAAGTCCTGCACAAAGGATAAGAGTTCTCTCAATACTTGATCCCTTGTCTTCTGGATTGGGTTCAAAATTATAAGGCTACGGAATTGAACATTAGTAGTCGTAAACTTAAAAAAATGGGTCGGCTGTTTAAAGACGGTTATAAAATAATATAATATAAGTTATATCGGCCCCTGTAAAAATAAAAAGGTTATCAGCGTTAAGTTTTTATTTCAGATTGAATATTCGTGATTTTTTACTCGAAAGTATTTTAAGAGAGAAGTTGTTGGATTTCACTCTGTTGAAAAATCCAGGTATGTAAAGTCCTTTCAAATTTGAAGAATCTGACCTGGCATTATGCGAAAACCTCAGTCTCGTAAGATCGCTGCTATATTTGCTGACACTTTGTAAGAGAAATGCCAGAAGTCTTGTTTTGAGTTCACCCCATCACTATAATTGTCATCCGGATGTTTACTACAGGCCGCAAGTTGACCTGATGGGACAACCAAACTGTTCCAAACCACCATAGAGAAGGCACGATTTTAACCGCAGATTCTCCTCTAATCAGCAGGATGTTTCGCGCCTCTACTATGGTTTCAACACTCTTGAAGCATGTCTGCCTTTTTGCCCCTCGATTCCACACAAATGGCTTACAAAGTTTCGTGCACCCAGTGAAGAACAAGTTTAGAGTCACTCCAATGGTATATTTGTTGGGTGAAATTAGGAAAAACATGTTTTAAATATTCTCCTAATCAGGCTCCGACGAGAGCTGCCATTAATTCCAATCTAGCCAAAGTTTTAAAAGGAGCAACCTTGCACTCAGAAATTATGAATTTAACTTCAATATGTTCTTCCATCGTTGTATACCGTAGGTATGCCACGGCTTTTTAAGCCTTAGGACTTGCGTCTACAAATATGTGAAGAGAAATATCAATAATATTCGCTGTTGAACATATTTTTCGTTCCAATCAGTAATTTTAGAACGCCATTTTTTTCCGTTTCTTTATTTAATACCAGGTAAGTCTTCTTTCCATTTCAGACCTCGCTTCCAAATTTTCTGCATAATTATTTTAGTTTTAACTACAAATGAACTAATGAATCCGAATGGATCAAAAATTTTAGGAATTATTCTCAGCACTTGCTTTTTGGTGCTTCCTGATTCTAAGGAATCCCTTACATCTTTTAAATCTAATTTAATTTTATCCTCAGTAGGATCCCAATTTAATACCACGAAACCTGCTCTTTGTCCAAAATCAGTGTTTTCCTCAAAAATTCTATGGTTTTTACGCCAAGTTTATTTAGATCTACACAATTAGTTTTTAATTTCCTTAAATTAAATCCATCAGCGCCTAATATTTTAATAGCCGATGAAGACAACTGATTGGATAAGATAATCCGAAGAGTAGGTCATTAAACTGAAGTATTCTTTTTAACTTATCTGTTTCATCCGAAAACCATAGAATTTTTACATAATTTTTATCCTCTTCCGAAGTTTCTATCATGTAATAGACCTCCGCAAAATGCGACCTGAATCTCTCGAAATTTAAGAATTATATCCAATAAACTTGGATTCATTCCCGATTCAAGCGAAACATTCAAGGTTTTTTTTAAATATTATTTTCATTTGCCTTACTGCTACAATCGTAAACAATGCGACCGTGAATTGCTCTTTTGTCATTTTTAGTTACGATCCAAGTCCATAAAACATCCTGAATTTAAATTTTCATTAACGCAAGTTTCTACAATGTTACATTTTATTTTTTCCGAAACAATTTGTTTGTACTCGTCCGAAGCCTCAGTATTTTTATGAAATTTATGTTCTACCAAATCAAAACGCTTTTTCTCAAATTCATAATTAGAGTCCATTTCTGGAGAGGGTCTCACTCCCTTGCACATTAATTTACATACGTAACGTTCTCCATCAAACTGTCAAGAATTCTCTAAATTTTCTATCAATTGATAATCTTTTCAGAAAGATATATTCCCCCCTTTTATTTCCCAAAATAACTTTAAGATAAATTTTTTTTTTCTAAATAGAAGAGGGCCATAGTTAAACATACATTCTCACAACTCTCGGTTGTTTGTGTGTTTATACCCAGATAGCAACCTTCTAAAATAGGAATTAACTAAATAGATATCTTCATTTAATTTCATCCTTTTATTGTAAACAATTTTCCAGAAAATGCCACTTCCTATCAACAAATAGCAGACAGCGGTTTCAAATGAGTCAGCAAGCACATATCTTTTAGTTTTTAACATTATTATTAATTAATTATTATTAATTTTATTATTATTATCATTAATTTTTTTTTGTTAATTTAGAACTTATAAAATTCCGATGAGATTAGTTATCACGAAAAGGTTCCAACTTTAAAGGTATATTTTTTTTTAGTTTCACACGGAAGTTATAGTTCTTTCACCAGGAGCTGACACTTGGCTCAACCTCTTCGGCGCGGAATTCATTTCAGCACGGGAGTAAGAAGAGAAACATCTCCATGCTTGAAATTGATACAACCCTTACTTTGCGCCAAACACAAATTCAGTCACTTACTTCGCTTTATCGTCTGCTATTATACCTTTCGTTACTCTAGTTAATGAAATATATTTTAAGTTTAAAAACTGCTGTTCGACCAGCAATATATCTCATAAAGGACAAACTCTCAAAAGAAAGAAATATCATAAAAAATGATGCAAAATATCATCAAATTTATGAAATTTTTATTGTTAAAAAGATGCACCTAAAGTTTGCAAAATAAATATTTTTGCCAAACGATCGCCAATAGACACCTTGTTCATGATTGCTCACAACCTTCTCCCAAAAATAGCGAAATAGTATCGTCGCGTACCACGTGATGAAGACGGAGCCAAGTGCCAACTCCTGGTGAAAGAGCTATACCAAGACTTGCCGATTATTCTGCCACAGATTACGATACGGAAATCTCCCCCTGTTTCAATAGTTCAATGCAAGATTCGTAATTTTTTATCATTTAATTCAAATCCAGCAGCAAACATTATGTGGAGGGGAAAAGATGGGACTTTAGGTACTGACATTTTTCAATTTTAGGGAGGAAATCATCATTTGTACATATCGCGCTATCGAAGAAATCCATAAAGTTGGAAACAAAAAAAAGGGGGGGGATTTCTAATTGTAGTAATTTATGGGCCGAAAAGGTATGTTCTGAAGTTTCAAATGAAGTGTTGTGACTTCATTCAGGTACATGATTTATTTCCTTATTTATTTCTTTAATTTTACTTTTTAATTTTAGATGTAGAAGAATTTTTTCCTCTTAGTCTTCTGATAATCGAGGTCAGTAATGAGGTCCTCAAATTCACAATCGTGTTTTTTAAAAACCTATTTTATTTTTAATAGTTAGAGTAGTTCTGAAAGTGATGTAATAGTTTCTGTTCACTCGTCCAGATAATTCTTTTGATTAATTTTGTTATAGCGCTTTTTACATTGCACCGTTTTTCAATTAATTTACTAGGCTTTTTTAAAACATAACAATAAAACATGCAAATTTTAACGTAGTCATTTTTAAAACAGTAACAATACAAGTGTCAAAATCTTCCATACTCAAACGAATAAGTACCAAAACCAAATCTAATGTTTCCAGTGATGTAACAATACAATTTTTTATGTCCCAATTTTGCAAGATTGGTAATTCTTATACACGAATGTTGTTATTCCGTTTTGTACAAACAATCTTTTGTTGTGCAGTTCCGGTTTATTTTTTTATTCAGTTTTATTATTTAGAGATGCTCGCGGCCGCTATTCACTATGTTGCAAAATGATTCATTGGTGAATGGGTGCCTCAAATAAAGAGGCCCCATATTTGATAAAAAATAAATTTAATAACAGTAAAACAAGGAGCCTCGATGGCTCAAGGGATGGAAAGTTCGCCTTCCAACTAGGTGAACCGGGTTCGAATCCCTGCGATGGCTGGTAGATACGAATCCGCATCCGGCTTGCACGACAGACTACAGTGCTGACGTAAAATATCCTCAGTGGTAGACGGATCATGGGTTAGAGTTCCCTTATGGTCCGGCTAATCGTGGGGTTTCCTCTCGATGTAACGCCAATACGGGTTAATTCCCTTCCTTAAAAAGTCTTCCATGAAGACAAATTTCTCCCCATACTTGATCCAGGAGTTCCCTTGTCTTTTGGATTTTTCTCAGAATTGCAATGCTACGGAGTTGAACTCTGGTAGCCATTAACTAAAAATTCAGTCTGCTGCTCTATGAGGGTAGTAAAAATATAAAAACAATAAAAACAAACAGTATGATGGTACGGTATTTTTAAGGCTTTCCAATAAGCCTTCCATACCGTTCCGTTGCCTGCTACACAAGAATAATTGCGCAAGTGTTGCATAGTATACATACATAGTGATTGCATTTATGTTTTTTTAACGATTTGATGAAATTCTAGAATGAATTCATTTGTGCTATCCATTCAGATTAAAAATAGCATGATAATAATAAGTCTGTTTATTATTAAAAAAACAATTAATGAAATGCACTTGAGACACTAATACAATTTAAGTTGATAACTATTTTTCTGCTGTTATTTTTATATAACATAAACAAAACATGAGTACATTGAAAAATGAGACTCAAGGAATAAGATGTCCCGTTCAAAGGCAAAAATTTTATTGCGATATAAATTATTTTCTACTAGATTACATTTTATGGAAATTTTAATCATGAACTATTTTGAAATTCTTATTCTTTACAATACTATACGTACAGAATAATCACATGCAGCACAACAAACATAATGTCCTGCCTTTGAGCTACATTTTTAAAGTCAAAATTGGATTTCGTGAAGATTGGGTTTTTTTAAAATTGAGTTCTGTCATTAACGGGTTCTGTCATAGTAGGATTCTGTCAAAATCAGAATTGTGTCACAATTGAGAATGCGTTAAAATTAGGTTATGTCCATAATTGTGCTAATTATACATGGAATCTTAATATTGGAATCTTAACTACGCACGTTATAAAAAGTTTGTGTTAGTTAGCCACCCTTTAGAATTGTCCATGTGGAGATCTCAGAAAGTTTAAAATCTGGAAGGAAAAAGTTCTGTTCAAGAACCAAATCTCAACTACGAAATCGAGTTAATTTATTCCACTGAATTTAACGTACCACATACATTATATAGTTCAATGGCTTAGACGCCATTTTGAAAAGCTGTCCGTAGAGAAATTACACGCCAGCTCAATATGTCCTGCGACTGAACTAGTTTTTTTGTCAAAATTAGGTCTTGTCCAAATCGGGTTTAAAACACAGGTTATGGGAACATTGCACGAAAGTTTGTGTGTGTTAGTTCTCTCATGAAAATCACCACATTATTGTCTATGCAGAGTTTTCGGAGTTTTACAATTCGGTTCAATGAACAAAATGTCCTGTTCAGGAACCAAATTTTTCATTAGCTCATTTTTTTTTCTCCAGTCTGTACCGTTATAATGTTTCATAAAAATTCAACGATGATTCTACTTGAATCTACGAGAAACGGTCGTATTAAATCCATTTCTCATTTTTCCATTTTTGGAACTCTTCAATCATACGTATATAATAGGGGGAAGAAAATAACTCATTTTTCAAGTCATACTTCACGAACCCATTCTGATGGAAGTCAAGTGCCATTTGTTCCATAATGACTGTATCCCAATTTTTGAGTTGAAACTTTTCAACATTTTTATCTGCCTCCTTATCCATTTCCTGTATGTTTCTTTGTTCTGACTTCCATTTTTCTGCCACTTTTACTTGTTCAACGACTACATCCCTATTCTTATCCACTTTTTTAATGTCATATTGAGCAGTTGTCATTTTTAATACCAATTTCGCCAATTCAATTTCGTCAACATTTTCATCGCCATTCTTATTCATCTTTTGAATCTCCTCCTGAGCAGTGCTCTTTTGTTCAGCCGCTTTTTGCTCTGCAAGCACTAGGCCCAGTCCCTCAACTTAAACTTGCTTTCATCTCTCTTTCCGTTTGAACTAAAAGAAAAAGACGATATTATTAAATTACTACTATTAGTTCACACTCTCCCTATATCTTGTTCAAAATTACAATCGTTGATAAAATACTTTTTATTCATCCACTCAAGATCATACACATTTTTTTTAAAACTTGCAGTGGATGATACTTGATGTTAATACAGTTATTTCAAATATTAATTCATTCATTAAATAGGGATGAGCGAAAAACGGAATGGAATTTTATGATGGGTTAAGTGTTAGTCATTGTTTTAAATTTTAATATAAGCGATTTAGTTTTTCACATATTTTAAAAATAACATCAGTGATCATTTCTAACTTAAGCTGCATTTGAAGAAAAAAAAAGTTCATTTTGCACATTTAATTATTTTATGTTCGCTGTGTCAGATAAATTCAACAAACATATACTATATAGTAGCACATGAGGTCCATATCACCAAATTTATAGTTCTCTAATACAAGGGGCTTTTTTTTCAATTTCTACTATTAACTTACACTCTCCCTATATATATTTATATATCTTGTTTAAAATTTCAATCGTTAATTAAATACTTTTTAGTCTTCCATTCAAGTTCAAATATATATTTTTTGAACTTACAGTGGATAACACTTGATGCTAATCTAGTTTTTTCAATTATAAATTCAATAATTTAATTAAATTAATTTTGTTTTATATGGGAGAAAAAATTTTAATTATTTAATAAAACGTAAATAAAATAAACTTTTCTTTGTTGACCTAAGTAGGAATAGACATTAAATTTTTTTAATATTACTTGTTTTCTTATAACTTTTAACAATTACGTATTGACTAAATTGATAATTTCTTTGCTTATTAATTACATTGTTAGATAAAATCTCGTTAGTTGTATTATACATTTGTGATACTTAGTTATTTTGTTTTGTGCGATTTTACAAAGATTCATACAAGAGTTTCAAAGTAAAAAAATAATTATTCAGAGTGTTATTTAAAATAATTTTTTTTGCATAATTTTTGTGTTTTGGTTATTTTCTTTTTGTATTATTTCAAAATTATTTTTAGTCCAGATCTAAAATCAGACATTGATTATAATAAATTTTCCTACTGAATAAAATTCTTTCCTCATTGTTTCTATATATTACGATTAAATTACCATTTCAACGCAGTTGCATGACAAAAACTACATGCTCAAATATAACAGTAAGTTCACAATAAAACAAATTGTCCTTTTATTTAGTTATTTACACTCAGGGTCTGTACAGAGTCTTTAAAAATTTTAAAAAAGTGGTTGTAAATTTAAGAAAATAAGATGTTTTCTAATAAATTTTCACCCATAACTACACTTAATATTTGCAAATGAATGATGCAAAATTCAAAGAGTTACAATTTTTTAATGTAAAGTGAAAACTAATAAAAATAAAAAACGCAGTTTTTTACTGTAATATTGACTTCAACATTTTTTAAATATTGTAAGAAACCTGTTTATACTAAAACATTTTTTTCTAATTTGCATTTAACTAATGATTTATTAAGTACATTTGTAAGATTACACTTTTTTTCTTGGAGCCTTACACAATTTTACAAATGTTTTCTTTTTGCCATGTTTATAAATTTTAAATCTTTCAAAATCACAAGTAGTTTTCGATCAGGAATTTTCCAATTGAACTCAGAAATAATACCAATATACTAAATATTATTATTTTTTTTCATTCGGGTAGTAATAGATTTGATTGTATTAAATGAAAGCTCTACTATTAATAAAACTTCTAATAGAAAGTTTAAAAAAAAAAAAAAAGCTAAAATTTATTACAAAATTAGTTTTTTTGCAGAAATAAATATACTTAAGCGTGAATAAGTATGCTGTTAGTTGTACTCAATGTGCATTTTTGAAAATAAGTACATTCAGAATTCTGAAACCCACGGTAAAACTTTTGAAAAGTGATAACAAAAATATATATTTTTCAGCAAAAAGATATACTACTAGATATTGTTGTTTGAATGACGTATACCTTTAATATGATTTAACTTTAAGTTAAGAAGATGCAAGTATTTTTATTTCAACACACATTACTATACAATTACAAAATTATCAATTAAACATTACTTGCAGCTTTTTACGAATATATCTAAACAGTTTAGACATTTTTTTAAAATCAAAATGAATTCTTTTTGCGAGAAATTCAGCCAATTCTCTCAAGAGTTCAAGAACGAATGACACTTATTAATTATTAAAAATATCTCTTATCACATCATGCATTGTTACTACGGTAACAATAGCACTAACATTGTTGCAAAATGAGTATTTTTTTACAACACATTACAACAGAGTACGTTAACATTCTGTGTCTGTTGGGACAATGTTTTCAGATTACAGTTGTTAAGCTTTATATTACTATTGATTCACTCTAACATAAAGATCTTTTAGAAATTATTTGTTTAAAACTCTATAATATTAATGATACAGTTAGAATCATAGTTACAAGCTTTTATTAAAAAAATTTTTTATTTCAAGACGCAGTTCAGATAATAGCTCGTTGTTCAGAAGCGAACTAATAGCCATTCATGAACGATTAAAATTCATTCTCTAATTAAATGATCTTTGTGACATCTGGACCTGTGATTCCACAATAGGCATTACATATTTCCTAGCTTTTAAAATTTCTCATTTATTTATTTTAATCATTCTTAAATTATTAATTTAATTAAAATTTGATTAATTTTTATTACAATTTATAAAAAGAGCGAATATAAAATATTTCTCTTTTCTTAACAATCAATATTTTATTCAATTTATTCCATTTATTCAATAAATATAATTATATTCCATTGTTGAGATTTGAACACTGCTCACCTCATTAGAAGGCGAAATTTCTATCTCCTTAGTTTTCACGGCTGAAAAGGTTTACATTTAGAAAGAATAAAAATTACTCAAGATATTTTGTATTTGTCAACAAATTCTCTAAGATATTGTGTGCGTTAATAAGTTAAGAGTACAATCGGCGTTGCTTCATGCTTAGAAGAAGGGTAATCTAAAAGAGAAAAGCAAGGTTTGGCGGGGATACGCCTTTTTTTTTCTTTTCTTTTACAAAAGTTATTTCTAGAATAGCAGAGGACTGGTTGCGGATTGCTCGAAAACTGTTCTGAAGTTAAAGGTTCGAATGACCAATCATTGCCCTAACCACAAAATTTATTAATTATTATTATTAAATTATTATTTTGTAACAGTAATTTTCGTTTAAGATTGTTGTTTCCTAATGATTAAGTTTAAACAAATTGCCATTAATAGCATATTTTAAGATCTGGATTCTAAATTTAATCCAACTTAACAAATTATTGTTATCGAACAAGTGTCGATATATGCATTAAACTTTTTTCATAGTAAAATAATAATAAAAATAAAAGCTAAAAAATCAAAATTTAATAATAAAAGTGAAAATTGAGAATTTTAAAATAAAGTATTTATAGCGTCATCTATGACAACTAGTAAAATAGTTTTATTAGTTTAAAATGGTATTTAATTTAATAATTTGGCCAAGAAATTTTTTTTAAACTATGTTTTTCAAAGAAAATAATGTGTTAATTGTATTAAGTTTGAAATCTAATATTAAGAAAAAATCGAACTTATTTTTACAGAGAGAATGATGCAATGTTTTCGTAATATCTATGCTTGCAATCTCCGAGATATGTGTACAGCGTGACGTCATGAGGAGGGAAATCGTAGCTTCGTTATCTTAGTTTACTAACGCCCAAAGAGTAGTATTTTGCATATTAATTTACTCTCAGAATTACTGGCTCAACATTAAACTCCAATTAAGTACAGATTTGTCTGCAACCTCAATAATGTTAACTATCTTTCTGTTCAATCATAGCATCTTTTAAATAAACTTATTATTATTGTTACCTTAGAATTATTCTTACCTTAGTTTATTAACCTCCAAATCGTATTACTTGCTTATTACTTTTCTCTTAGAATTACTGGTTCAGCGTTTAACCCTAATTAAGAACAGATTCGCTGCAACCTCAGTAAGGTGTTAATATAAAACATCTTTCCATTCAACTATAGCAATGCTTAATTAAACTTATAATATAGTTATAAGTTTTATATATAAAATACGATAATGTAGTTTAAGCAGTTATAAAATTTTTTTAAAAACTTGAACGATATTATGGTGCAATATATGTATACAAATTATGATTCAATTTTGAACCACACTATTGATGTTTTTAGAGCCGCTACCACCTTAAATAGTATTAAATTAAACCACGTTTTCTATTCAAATTGAAACTTTGTATTGCGTCACTAAATTTAAGAAGTAGCTCAACTGATATTAAAGCAGTCTTAAATTGATCATTTTAATAATATTAAGGTTCATTGTTGAACCTTAATACCAAACTATGTAGTGCAATTATGTATGCAAATTTTAATATGTTTGCAAATTTAATTAAACGAGACACCAAATATGTAATGCAAATTTTCTACTACTTTGCTAATAAGGTATTAGACTGAACCACGTTTTCTGTTTAAGTTGTGCCCCAGATTTAAACTTCGATAATGTGGTGCAACTTAGAACCCTAATCATGAAGTAGCAAATTTATTACTTTTTTTAATATTTTTACCTGTGCTTGGAATAAAGTGAAATGCATTTTAGAAAGACAAAGTGTGTATAGAATTTATATAAATGCAATGTATCTGTAAAATGTGCAATGTAGAGAAAAACTCTGTAAACCAATATTTGGTTCTCATCATCCCCTAAGTTTAGTTCAATGAAACATCATTTTATTTTAGTTTCACCATAAATTGTGATCGAGAAATACTTCCATTGTGCAAAATTTAGTAAAAGACAATACTTTGACTGTAAACTGAACGATGTTTGTGTTTAAGACGTTTATTTAAGATGTTTTATTTACAACTCAGTCTCGACTAATGCATGTTGTTTCAAGTATTTGCATTCATTAAAGTTCATTTCTTTTATGTTTTTATAATTGGTTGGTGGTATAAAATGTTCAGAGGTATGTTATAAAATAACCTACTTACAGTAAATAGTTTTGTTACAGTAAATAACAACCTTGGGCCTGGATTTGAGTGCTTTAAATATACTTAATAATGGCGCAAAATTCCTCTGCTTTTATAAAAGAATGAAAATACAGTCAGACTTCTATTTAACAAGTTTCCATTTTGCGAATTTCGCGATTTTTTTTCGCGGAAGCAAGAAAGTTTGGAAATTTCTTCGTAAAATAACTTCCAAGTAGCGAAGTGAATTTTCTATTGAACGAACTTTTCTTTGAGATCCACTTTCCCTATTTTCCAAATATATTTCGGAACATTTCAGACTTGTTAACGCATTTTATGGGGGAAATGACCTTGAATTGATTAAAATTGACGGATTTTTTCAGTAGCAATTAAACTTTCAAACGAATTCGGTGATGTATGTTTAAAATTACTTTTTATAATAAATGCAGCTATTTAGTAATAATAATATATATAATAATTATTATTATATTAATAATTATTATAGTAATTTTTATAATAATTATTATGATAATAATTATTTTTGTAATAATTATTATAATAATTATTATAATAATTAAAATAATAATTATCATTATAATAATTATTATTAGAATAATAATTACTATTATAATAATTATTAAAATAATAATAATTATTACTAGAAAAATTATGATTAGAATAATAATTATTGTTATGATTATCATTAATGTTTTACAATTAATTATTAAAATTAACAGACTCTAACTTAAAATTAAAATAAAATTTAATAATAATGTATTATTATGTATTATTATGAAAATAATGTATTATTATGAAATTTATTAAAATAAAATTAACTCTAAAAATACAAGTATTTATAAACAAAAATAAATCAAGAAGCATTTTAGTTCCAAATCTCATATTTTAAACCTACTATTGTAGACCACAAATTCTTAGTAAAACTTATATTCGTAAGTTCTTGAAGAGATTTTTAAAATTTCTATTTCAGAAATGTAAGCATTTTTATGTCAGACATTTCTTATAAAATAATTCTTTATTTTTATTTGCATAAAATACAAATCCTTTTTTTTATTAAAAAAGAGAGGTTAAGTCGTTTGTCGTTGTTTTAAATTTTACTATAAGCTATTCAGTTTTTTACATATTTTAAAAATAACATTAGTGATAATTTCTAACTTTTGTTTGAAAAAAAAAATAGATTATTCCGCACATTTAAATATTTAATTATTTTATGTTCGCTGTGTCAAATTAATTCAATAAAGAACTGTACGTGTGATCCACGTCACCCAATTTATACTTTTATAGTTGTCTGAAACCACTCGCCTTTTGTTTTTAAATTCCTACTCTTAGTTCATGCTCTCCCTAGATCTTGTTCAAATTTTCCTTCGATAACAAAATACTATTTATTCATCCACTCAAGTTCAAATAAAATTTTTTCAACTTGTAGTGGTGGACACTTGATGTTAATACAGTTTTTTTTTCAAATATTAATTCATTCATTAAATTTTAATAATTTTTTTTAGTTTTATATGGGAGAAAATTACAAATTACCTTTTTTTTTACTTTCAACATTCGCATTTTCCCCAACCTATTATAGAAGTAAACTAACTCACAAACTAGCAAAAAACAAATGTTTCATTTAATTATCAAAAAGCATGACAGCATGACTTTAATTAAAAAAAGAAGACTTATTTCACTTTCTGTTCCCGAAGTCGATTCTAGTTATCAGGTAGGTGCAGAATTGTTAAGGAGAAGAAAAAGGAAAAAAGAAATCACTCAATAATGAGGTTACTTGTTTACCAAAAGCTCCTAAATCTTTGAAACACATGTATCTATTTACTTTAGCGATGAAAAAAAGTTTTCGGCATTCTTTTAATATCTTTGAGTTTCAAAATATCGTTGCACTAATTGATTAGCATATTTGAGATCACCTCCTTGCAGTTGTAAAACTGGGTCCTAGAACTTGAAGATTCGATCATTAGATTAAAAGTTATTCAGAGTGGTATGTTAAAATTTATTTTATTTATTTTATTTTATTTATTTATTGCGCACTACATATTTTCGTTTTCCTGTCTTCAAAAGGATAATCTTGAATATAGCGAACATTTCGATTATCTAGCTAGAGTGCTTAAATGTCTTTGTGCTGAATAACAAAGCAAGTTTCGATCTTTACTAGTAGTCATTACTTTCTACTACACTTCTAGTAGTCATTACTTTTTGTAGTTATCGCCAAATTGAATTTATTACCATATAAAGTTTTCAAACTTTTTCCTGAGTAGATGACGTGATCAACTATAAATCTGTCAGACGAAAAGGCAACGTTTAATTGTTTTCGTATTATTAAAAATACAGTTTATAAATAATTTTCTACATGTAACAAATTTACAGACACATAACTAAAGTTGAATAAAAAGGATATAATAAAACTCTTCTTGAACAATACATACTAAAATGAGGAATGAATTATTTTTGAAAATTTAAAATTATTCATCCAAAGAAAAAATAAACACGTAAACAGAAGACTCTATTTACCTTAAAAACTAATATAAGAAAACTCAAGTATAACTCGTGAAAAAAATCACATGTAAGAAAAAGAAAACACAAACTAATAGTTAGTAGTAGTGTAGACAAAGTTGTCAACGGAAAGAATGAAGAAAAAAAAAATTAAACGACGGAAAGTAAAAAACAAAAAAAAGTTGTGGTAGCCAATAATAGCAGCGAAACAGTCTAATGAGATCATGAAATTTTTACTTGTAGATTGTAATGAAGTCACGGAGCTGACGTCATCAGCATTTGTATAAATGTAATATGATAGAGGGGAGGTAGCTTGGGGATAGAGCGATCGCTTTCCCTTTCCAATGCGGTGAACCGGGTTCGAATCCTGGCGATGGCTGGTTGATTCGAATTTCGCACTCGGCTTGCATTGATCACGGTGCTGAATCCTCAGTGGTAGATGAATCATGGGTTAGAGTCCCCTTCCCGTCATGCTAACCGTGGGAAATTTTCATGGTTTTCCTCTCCATGCAACGCAAATGCGTGTTAGTTTCATCAAAATTTCCTCTTCGAAGGCAAATTCACCCAATACTTGATCCATGGAGTTCCCTTGTCTTCTGAATAGGGGTCAAAATTACAATGCTACGGAGTTGAACATTAGCAGTCGTAAACCCAAAAAAATTAAGCCGGCTGTTCAGCGATGGTTATAAAGTACAAAAGAAAATGTAATGTGATACAAATGAAACATAATCCCAGAGCATCAAGATAAACCGATGTTAGGTTGAAAAAAAGGTTGGCGTTATCCAAGTTAAATTTATGTCCAAGGTCCCAACAATGTGCGGTAATAGATGTGTCAAATTCCTTATTACATTTACCGTGTACCCCTATTCTAAATTTCACAGCTAGTCTGGTATATCTTTATCTTGCCTATATTGAATTTCTTTATGACTCTGTCGGCTACGCTGTTCCCTTTTGTGCTTTTTTCCCACTGTTTACTTCTTTTCCATTCTTCTATTTATTTTGGCCACTTTGCATTTGCTTTTTGCTTTCCATCCCTAGACGTTATATATATATATATATATATATTGTAAGTTTTTGTAAAAAATTAATAAATTAGAAACTTGCTACTTTTCATTTTCCTCTCGTCTAGAGAGTAACGTTAACGAAGTGAGAGAAAAAAAATTAATCCTTTTTTTTCTTCGTTCAGTAAATGCTTAATATTTCAATCAGGAAAGGTGTTGAGAGGAGAAAAGGCCTTAATGAAAGATTTTAATTAAAAAGGAAGTGTGTCAAATAAGAAAACTAATTTTAATTTAATTAAAAATTTTTTTTTTAAAAAGTAGCTAAAGAATTTCTCAGAAACTTATGATTGTTTCATCGATTATTTACAAAAATTTCTCACGTTTTTCTACTTACTCAATTAAGTATTTTATAATATTCTAATTGAAATTTGTTTTGTTTCTTAATTTATACGAATTTATATAAATTTATCAGCATAGTTTTCTTTTTGTTTCAAGTATGACTCTATCACTCGTAAATTATATCTTTTACATGCTCAAGATTATTAACTACGTTGTCAAGGGTGTTAAAACACGAACTAGAACAGATTAAAACACAACTTAAAAAAACTTCCAATACCAACGCTAAAAAACTTAACAACTTTTAGTTATTCGCGATCGCAACGGTCGAGTATCATTGGCAGAATCAGACGCCATTTTCTTAGCAGCAAATACGAAGCAAAATTTCCCTAAGGAAAAGGCCGAAGAACTTGAAAAAACTCTCCAGAATATTGGTAAATCTTTCAGAAACACGAAAAACATTTGAAGAAAAATTCCTCATCAATTTTTAACTTCTATGATCAACAAACTTGCAACTGATAACTTCCGACTTCGGTATTGCATACTGTTCAGATGTGTGTATTACGGTAAAATACATTTCTTCTGTCTTCAATTCATTTCAAACTAAAGTGAAATCAACATTGCTTGCTTCATTCTAATGAATAAATGTGAATGTATAGAACTGCAATAGTTATATAATATTCTTTTTTTTTATAGAATAGTATATATTTCTGTATCTACATAATTCAGAAAACAACAATAAATTATCATCCGTATTACTTAAAATAGTATCATTTGTGCTGATTATTAATACATTTTTATCGTTTTCTTGGTAAGTATTTTTTAGTTTTAAAAGAATAATTTCAACTAGAATTCAGCTATTCTGTTTTAAAGCTACATATTAAAATTCATATCGAGATCTTACAATTATAAAATTTTGCTGTGTGGTATGTTCTCTAAAAGTAATGAAGAGATAATCTATGTATATATTATTGAAAAATAAAATTTTGAAACGAAGAACATTTCATTTTGGAATTCTCCAGATTTATAAATCAGGTAAGTGTTATGATTTTTATAGTAAAAAATTTTCTTGTAAATAATTTTTTTCTTCTTATTTGATGAGAGTTCTCTACAGAATGGTTTTTTACGTCTGATTAAGAACTATAAGAAAGAAAAAAGAAACAATATGGAAGTTTTTTATTTCAATATGAGGAATTTTTTTTATTTTTTTTTATTTTTTATCCTAAGAATCCCTTATTTTATGTTTTTTAACTTTATAATTTTTTGATAAAAATTGTAGTTAAAATAATTGTTTTGAAAAATTAAATGGTATAAATGGTGTTTAGTAAGTAGTAAAGAAGGCTTATTTAATAAAAAAATAATAAAAAAAGGTAAACGTATATATACGTTTTGCAAACGTTTATGTTTGAAGTAATATGATTCAGAAAAGTATGGAATAAAATTTCGGTACTTACGTATTAACGCCACCGCAACTACAGATTTGGCGATTTTTAAGTGCCGCCAATCTACACCTAAAATTTTTGCGACAAATCATAAAATAAAACACTTTATTTAAAATCAAAACACTTTCAAATTTCAAAACATTTTATTTAAAATCAAAGCAGTTAATCGAAATTTCGGTGGAAAATGGGCCGATATAGAGTTTAACATAGATTCAAAAAAATCTCTATTTTCTTTCGTCGCCATATGAACTCTAATAAATAAGATTCCAAATGAAATTACATTTCCAAAACGTACGTTTACCATAATAAAGTTTCATGTCATGAGAATTGGTACGTTTTCGTTTTTTTGGTGAAATATTTCGCTCATGAAAAATAAAATTGCATCTTGTTTTGTTTCTGGCAAACCCCAAAAACGAATTTTCGTAGCACTAAAAAATGGCGTCAAAAAAGAATTTTTTTTTTTTTCGTAAGCATTCTTTATTTTACGTATTTCATTTTCTAAATAATGATTTTTATTGAAACTTAAAATGTTTTTTATAAAAATTTTTATTAAAAAACTTTTTTTTTACAAAATTGAATTTTATAAAATTATGAAGCTTATGTACTCTTTTTGTTCATTTTAATTTTTGAAGTAATATGACTCTTAAAACTATGGAAAGTTTAAATAAGCCTTTCATGTTATATCATTAAATTTAGCAAAACTATTTCTCGGGCAGTAGGTCTTAACTCTTATAAGAATATACATTTTTTTTTTCTGTTTAAGAAATATTTTTACAAATATTTTTCCGATGTGCTTTGGATGTTCCTTCTCTAAAAAAAAAGAGATACCATTTTGTTTTCGCTTGCATAAGAAAGAATATCAAAAATTTTTCTATTTTAAATTTAATAAGCCACAACAAAGAAGGAACGTTGCAATGCTACACGCTACATTATAGACGTCTCTAAAGTAACTGAATGACTGTTCATATAGAAATTGCAGGTATTCGTCTCATACAACAACGCCCTTTATAGTTCGTTGCGATCGCGAATTTTAAACATAACAGTACTAACAGAAAAAAGAACATCACACCGAAGAACAAAAAAAAAAAAACATCTGTGGCGTAACTAGATCAATGGTAATCGCTTTTTACGTTTGACGTTAAAAAAAAGGTAGTTTAATTGTATTATTTATCGTCTGCGTTAAATTTTCTAATAATTTCGTACAGTTTTAACAATCGTTTGAATTTGAACTTTCTAATACTTGAATATGCAATACTTGAATACTTGAAACAGCAAGGACGCGAGCTTATATCTATCTATCCCTTTAGCAAGCTTTCATGCTAATTTAAGTAAGTGCCTAATGCTAATGCTTAAACTTAAAAAAATGGTTTCTGAATTCGATTCGAGATAAATTTGATTTGAAGAATACTAAATAGCAATATGGAAATATTTGAAATTTGCATTGTCGTTTGAGCTTTTTAGTAGTCGGAAACTGAACGAAATTTTTATTGACGATCAAGGGGTTACAGGACCTGGAGCTAATAGGTAAAATAGGACCTTATTTATGTAAAAAAATTTAATTGTATTTTCAAAATTAACGAAGCACTAATCTCACTTTGATCAATATTTAATTAAATTTTAAATTAGTTAAGTTAATGAAAACTTTCATTTTCACACAAAGTAAATAATGAAAATAAAGTAATTAATGAAAAGTTACACGATTCTAATGTAACGTTAAACCGGAGAGTAACGTTGTTTTGATATTTTTGTTATTTATCACCTCCATCTATCGTATCCAAGCATGGCAACGATAGTCTACGTGATTTATTAACTCTTAATTATTAACTCCTATTAATATTATTAATAAGATAATGGTACTTTTTTTAATTTTTTAAGAATAGAAATGCAGCATTAAATAACAAATCCAGTTTTCTATAGTCAAATCCGATAACAATTTTTCTTCAAGCATCGAATTGATTTATTTTGTGAAATGTGATGTACATTTTGCCCCGTAACAAAAATAAAGTGGAAGGTCAATTTTTTACAATTTCTTAATCCTTATTTTACAATTATTGTCACTATAATTCTCGGCGAATATGCTGAATTATCATTTTCGTCGAAATGAAAGTCCAAAACAAACCCTGAGACTCGCTACCAGAGAGACAATAAACTTCTTTTGAATTTACTTATTTCAGTTTAAATTGAAATGATGCGAAATGCTAATGCAATTTTGTACAAATGCTTTTGTATTTTCGTTTTCATTAACAATTTTGTATAAAGTACTTCTGTTATTTCATAAAAACAGAAAATAGATAATTAATTTCATAAGTTATAACTACGTAGTTGGAAAAATCTTAATTCTCAGAATACCTGAGGCTTTTCCACGGAATCTCGGGGTTCCGCAAAACACATTTTAGTTACACGTGTATTCGAGAATATATCAAATAAATTTTCTTCAAACAAATTTGCAGACGATTTTTTTTTTTGTTATAAGAAAATTCTGTTAAAATCTTTCTAGTAAACTGTTTTGGACCTTTCATCAAGAGATTTTCTTACGCAATTAAAATTTTATAATAATCTGTAAAGTTGTTTCAATTACTGTTTATTTTCCCCCCTGACCATTTCATGTCGTAAAATAATGTTAAGAAAATTTTTATTTTTTGTTCATAAAAATCTCGATCAAAGAAAACACTTAAATATTTTTTTTAGAATTTTCCATTATTGAGTATTTTGGTAACAGTTTTCTTTCAACAATAATTTTTCATGTCGGATCCTTTCATGATACAGGGACTACGACTGCAGCCCCACTAAACCCTCCCTTAATCTGGTTCTGCAGACGATAAATTCATTTTAGTCATAAAATAAAGATTAATTCTACTTATTACGGCAAATTCAAACAGTATATGCAAACAATTGCATATGCAACGCATAGGCAAACGATTTAAGGGGGGCCCCACCCTGAATATTTCAAGAATTCGAAAAAATATTATTGCATTTTTCGAATCTTTGTACCTTTCCTAATGTCTGTCTAAAACGATTTCTCGGTACCTGACTTCGTTTGGATGTTATACAGGAAAATAGAGAGTCCTCGCTAAGCAGGTAGAAAGGCCCGTTCGGCCGGATTAGGAGGGGCGACATTCTTTTTGTGTCTCATCCATTCTGTTGACTGTGTATGTATGAAATTGAACGCTTTCCCCTACCATAAGTCAAAACTTTAAACGCGTTTTTCTCAAAACGCTGTTTTTTGACCTGGCCTAACGTTTTTCTCATGATCTATACGACGAAATAAGCTGTTCTTCATTTTTAATTACGTAAAAAAATATTTTTTAGAAAGTAGCATAGGATATTTTGATATTTTTATATTTCGATTTTATATTAGTATTTTAATGAATATTTTTTTTAATGAAAAACTGAACTTTTTTTTTAAGTTGCCGCCATTTTGGTAACTTTGCGAATATCGAAAAACCGCTATGGTACTTTTTAGATAATGTCTATATTTCCGAAAATCTAAACGAAATCGTTTTCCTATGTTTCAGGACTTCTAAATCCATGAGGCCAGGGAGGTGCTACTTTTTGATGACCAGCCACACACGGAACTGCCACCAACTTATTTTTTATTATTTTGTAAAAGAAAATTTTTTAAAATAGACTTAAATTTTAGCTAAGTAACATAAAAAAAACAAGGAGTCTCTATTACTTAAAAAAAATTCAAGAAAAACGTTAATATTTTACCATCTCAGGGTGGGGTCCCCCCTTAAACTAGCATATGGCACGGGGCTTCAAATTATATTTGAGCTCTTTAGTTAGAAAATTGATGATGTTTTCGAAAAACAAATAAAAATTAGATTTATTATATTTTATTCAAAAACAAGGTTTTAGAAATTTATAATAAAGGAAACTATTTAGAAAATCGTGATCTATATAAAATCATCTGTTATAATAAAATGTATTACTTTTTTCATTAATGCGATTAAATTAAGTATTTCGTTCTCGAATCTAGTTCTGATTTATGTTAAGTAAAACGTTAAAAAATATACATCAGGAAAATCTATAGTTAAAAACTTTAGTTGAAACCATTTTAATGAGTGAATTTTGAATTGGCGACTTAAGAGTATTCTAAACCGCCAACTAGGAAGAACAGATTAGAGCAACCCTTGAAAACCTAACTAGTATTGTCTTTCTTCGAGCGGAGTAATGACGCATTTTAAGTAGCAAAAATACTTCTTATATATTGTTAGTTAGATAAATATTGTAAATATAGTATTGTTTGCTATTGTAAATATTGTTAATATATTGTTTTTCGTATACGTGTTATTTTTAATGAGACTCCAAATAGAGTAACAATCTATCAAGTAAGTTTCCATTTTCTTTAAAACATTTATGGTAGATTTATTTATAATGCCTATCCTTTATTTTATAACTGTTTAAGTTAATAATTGTGAGTGAATTGATTTTTTATAATTTATATTAACTTGTTAACTTGTTGTATTAACTTGCTGTTGAAGTTAAATTATTGAATATTATAGCGTTATCAAATTATTATAAGCTAATTTCAGGAAATATAAATGGTCAAACACGTACATAAGCATTTCATAAACTCAAATCTTAAGTGCTGTGAGCAAAATTGTTTTGTGTTTCAAATGCAGGATCATAAAAATGCAATAGGGGCTAGTTCTAATTTTTGCCCAACTAATAATTCCTAGTAATCAATTTAGAATTAATGAATTAATTAATGAAATCAGTCGGACTTCCATTTAGCGAATTTCTCTAGTTTGCGAATTTTTTTGAGGAACCAAGAACATTTTGGAAATTTCTTCCTAAAATAACTTCCAAATAGCGAAGCGAGGTGAATTTTATAGTTAATGAACTTTTCTTTGAGATCCACTTTCTCTATTTTCCAAAATATTTCCGAACATTTTAAATTTGTTAACGCATATTATGGGGAAATGACCTAGAATTGATTTCCACTTAACTTTTAAATTTTTTTCAAATGCAAGTTTGAATTTGTTCGCTGAGTTGCTATGGCAACCATTTCTTTTCTTTCTTTTTTTTTTTTTTCATTTTCTCTAGCAGGCATTTTTAATGTATTTACATAATAATAATTTAAAGTATTTTTATATTCTTTTTATTATTAAGGTATAATTAATGGCTTGATTGCGATTTCAATATAAACATGAATGCTGAAGAAGGAAAAGCATTTTGTGATGTCTTGAAACACGTTCATAGGCAGGATTTGAAAACCAATTCGACAAAAAACATAAATTGAGACTGTTTTTGCAACCCATGATTTGAAATGTTGTGGCATTTAACTGAGTCAATCCAGAAAGAAAAAGCATTTAATAACTGTTTTTGTTTTTTTTTTTCAATTTTTCTTATCGCTCACATTTAAAACATGTTAAATTGTATGCTACGCAAAGAAATGCTTTTTCAATATCGTTGCATCCTCAGAAAACCACTCCTTAGTCTTCAAGAACTGCTTCCAAATTTGAAACTAAACCCGAAATATTTTCCATAAATTTTCTGAAACAAAGAAATTGAAAAATCAGTCTTCGACTTGTGAAATCCAGCTTGACTGACAGCTTTGCGTATTAAACTATAAAACGATTAAAAAGAACTAGAACGAATTAAAAAATATCGTAACCAATTAAAACATCGATTTATATCTAAACTTAATTTAATGCAGAAATTTAATTTTTTAAAATTTAGCTGAACTATGATTTAATATCTAAACATGCGTTATACATTTTTTAGAATAGAATGTGATTTCGTGTGTTGAAATCTAATTTTTATTAAATTACTATTAAAATGTCAAAATCTGATTTTTATAACAATTCTGCACCCGGCTTGCACCGACCAGAGTGCTGATGTAAAATATCCTCAGTGGTAGACGGATCATGGGTTAGAGTTTGTGATTTTATAAATTTGCTTGATTTGAAAATTAATATAAATTTTTAATCACTTAAAGAACCCTATTTTGGGATTAATTTATTTTCAGATTTTCAAATTGCGAAATGTTTGAAATATTTAATTAATGCTTTGATATAAGTTATTTTAGTATCTTATATCAAAGCGTTAATTTAAAAATAATTTTTTTTTATTGTTATAAAGATTAAGCCTCTTAAATATCAGCTGAAAAATCCTGAAATAAATCGAGAACACACAGATGTTACAACGTATAGTTTACATAAAAGTAATTCGAAGAGAAAAATTTTAGTTTTCATTTCAAATGTTCAGTTGAAAATCGAATTGAGTTTATTTTCAGTCACATCGGAAAACTCAAAATGGCATTTGTGAATTTTTCTTTTTTTCTTTCTTGATAGTTATTTAGTTTATTTGCATTTTTACTTCAATACCAATTTAAAGTTTTAAATTAAGTATGTTATTTATTTCTATTGTAGTATGCGTGTTTTTAATAAATTACGTACTTATTTGCACTGCAAGAATACCAATTTGATTTTTCATTACCGTCAGTTTCACTTTATTTTTTATTATTTTAAATTTATACATTTAATTTTACAGTGAATGTTTTGTTAAATTCTTATAAAACATTTGAAAATAACTCCCTGAATAAAATAAATGTTTTCATATGAGCTGAAGTAATTATGTTCTATAGATAGTAAGATTTGGAAAATAATATAATATAAACTATTCTTTTTTTCTTTCTGAAACTGATACCGAAATAAAATTGTTTTTAACCATTTTTAGTTGACACAACCACAGGTGCATCTGATACTAAAAGGTTCTTTTTTTAAATTTTAATATATCAAAAATAATCGTTATTATTAAAAGAACTATTCAAAATTTCAAAAAATTACCCTACATTAGTTGAAGGGACACTTTTAGTTTTTGATATTTGTTTGAATTTCTCTTGAAATACTTAAAGGACTATTTTGTGAAGGTCATGTGATTTTTTCTACTTTGCAATAAAGTTTAAAGCTTTCAGAGACTTGAGAGACCAGCAGTAAATTACGGGAAAAAAACAAATATTTTCGAACTCTTCTATGGTAGAAAATCAGGCAATAAACTTGTATCGATTACTTTGTTTATCATTGGCAAATGCATGGATAAAATGTGGTAAATCTAACTTAAATATTTATGAATATATGGACATTTTTTTAAAAAAACTAATTTTTTTATCTTATTTTTTTGTTGTAGCTTTGAAAATATTCAGTAAAATTAAACAAAACATTTGGAGCGACTTAAAATTAGTTGCAAAATTATTGTTCCAAAATTTGAAAATAAATTGCTTAAAAATGTGCAAAGTATTTAAAGCAGATCTTTTATACTGCACATGCGTGGAAAAAATGTAAAATTATTGTTTCATAATTTAGTGGTGAATCATACTTGGTAACTAATGGAAAAAAACTGATTTAAATATCTTACAATTGTAAAATGTTTCAAGCCAGTTTCTAAAGAGTTTTTGTATTTTTTAAGGGAAATCTGAAAACAGTAAGGGTTGGTTGGTGTCGTATCCTCTATTGCAGTGTTTCCCAAACTTATGACATTCGTGTACCCTTTCTAAATTTTTCGTAACGCTGTGTACCACTAATAAAAAAATGAATGTATTTTTTACTATAAAAAATTGCACAAAAGTTAAAAATCACAACTGACTGTTGACACCAGTATTTATTAACCGTTAACTCTGCAAAAAATAGGCTATAGAAAAATACGTAATCGTTAATTTGCATGGCTAGCTTTGTTTTTAAATAAAAGTTTTTGAAATTTTCGTTTGTTGCCAGATATTTCGCATAAGAATGCGTACTCCCGCTAAACTGTTCCCGTACCCCTGGGGGTACGCGTACTACACTTTGGGAAACACTGCTCTATTGAATCATATGTCATGGTGTGCTTGAATAGTCTTTGCTACCTCTATGGCATTAAATGAATCTTCTTCTGTAGGGTAATTTAAGAGGGGAAGTCCTGCAGTGACTGCAGGGCAGTTAAAAACATGTTATGGTGTGAGTTCAACATTAAGACAGTTGCCACAGTTTTGATATTTTCTAGTCCATCTGCAGAGATTTTCATGTTTTTATGATGTTTTGTTGTTGTTTTTTTTGAAGTCTGATGAGAGTGGTGGCTGTCTTCCTGTCGATGTCAAGATTAGTTATTTGATCGTGGGCCTTGATTTTTAACAGTAAGGGTTTTTTCACATATTAAATTTGGTTCATGTTGTCCAGTAATTCTGATGTAGTGTAATTTCCAATACTACATAATAAAATTTGTGGAAACTCCCTGATCATTTAGAGCTTTCTTTTAAAAAGTACAAAACAAGCTTAGAAAATCATTTGAAACGTTTTACATCTTTAAGAGAGTTAAATCAGATTTTTCCATTAGTTTTCAAATATAATTCAATACAAAATTATGAAAAAATAATTTTAAATTTTCTCCACTCGCACAGTTTAAAAAAAAACTACTTTCAATACTTAACTATATCTTGCGCACTTTTCTTCAATTTCTTTTCTAACTTAAAAACAGTATTTTTGTAATTAATTTTAAATCGCTTCAAAGTTTTGTTTGCAGTTTTCAAAGTTATAGCAAAAAAAAAAAAAAAAAAAAAAAAAAAAAACATAAAAAGGAATTTTTGGTAAAAATGTTTTTATCTTCTTAAATATTTAAGCTAGATTTACTAAACGTTATACAGTTATTACAAACAAGAACCAAAGAAATATATATACGCTACAAGTTACTTGCTTGATTTTCTGCTTCAAGACGTTCAAAAATACTTATTTTCTTTCGTCAAGTATTGCCAGTCCGTCAAATTTCTGAAAGATTTAAAATGTATTGCAAAGTATGAATCACAGTACTGACGTAAAATAACCTCAGTGGTAAACGGATCATGGGTTAGTCCTCTTGCAGTTAGGCTAATCATGGGAGACTTTCGTGGTTTTCCTCTCCATGTAACTCAAATGCGTCTAAAGTCTTCCACGAAGACAAAAATTCTTCCACGAAGACATTGAAATTTGAACACTCTAGCTAAATAAAAGTGGTCGGAAATTTTGTTTGGTAATAAATTTTTTTGGCAATATAATTTTAGTGATATTTATTTATCGCTTTCAGAAAGCTATTTAGCACATGTATTGTCTTTTTTTTTGTTGCACAAAGCTCAAGTTGAGATTTGTATGCTCTGGCTAGTCGGAAAGTTTGTCGAAATTTCGATTGACGATAAATGCTGCTTTTAGGTATCAGAAAAAATAATAAAAACTTTGTCATTCCGCCAATAGTTCCTGATGAGCTGTGATGGCTCCATGGATAGAGCTTTTGCCTTTAAATGATTTGAACCTGGTTCGAATCCCAGGGAGAGCTGGTCGATACGAATTTCGCATCTGGCTTGCACCGACCACAGTGCTGACGTAAAATATCTTAAGAGGTAGACGGATCATGGGTGAGTCCACTTGCTGTTAGCTAACCGCGGGAGGTTTTCGTGGTTTTTCTCTCCGTGTAACGCAAATGTGGGTTAGTTCCATCACAAAGTCCTCCACGAACGCGATATTCTTCCGATACTTGATCCAGGAGTTCCCTTGTCTTCTGGATTGGGTTCAAAATTACAAGTCTATGGAGTTGAACATTGGTAGCCGTAAATTGAAAATTCAGTCTGCTGTTCAACGACAGTTACAAAAAAAAAAGTCAATAAAATAAAAAAAATCTCATGAACACTTCTAAAGTTTCAAAATAATTTTCTAAGTATTTCTTGAGAAATTAAAAAAAATATATCAAAAACTGAAAGTGTCATTTTTTTAATTTTAGGGTAGTGTATAGGCTTAATGAAGCATTAAAAAATCACTGATATTTTATGTTTCAATAGTAAAAAACGTCTTGATATTTTTGTAGGAATGAAACGCCTTGGCTGCAACTAGCTGTGTGGCTTAACAGAACTTGCAGAAGCGTCCTAAAGAACTCGCCATGGCGCCTTACGTAACTAGCCATGCCGTCGGATGGAGCTTGTCATGGCGTCTAATGGAACTTGTCATGCGTTCGGATGGAACTTGTCATGCCGTCGGATGGAACTTTCCATGTCTCTTGGTAAAACCAACCTTCGGCACCAGATAGAATTTGCTATGGAGTTAACTGGGCACTGCATGTAAGTATTCGTATTAATTTACTAATTATCACTGTTGCCTTTTTAAATTAAAAATATTGTTATATAGGTTTTTAATCTGCAGCCCCTTACCAAATTATTAGACGCACTGCAAGATTCTATGTGAAATCTTAATTATCAAGTGATACTATACAGCTTTATCGTTTTTACGCGGTTTGCACTTGTTTACGTTCGTGTATTAATTGGTTAGCATTGTAATGTAATACTTTAAAAATAAATACAAATAGGAAGTATATAAAAAATCTCCTGAATTTAATAATTTGGTCAAGTTATTATAAAATACAATATAATACCTGATATCATAAATATTCTATATTTATATAATATATTGTCAAATTTATATTATATATCGTCTAGTTTACCCAATTCATACACTAACGTCAGCAAGTGCAAACTGGTTTCAGTCACATAAAAACAACATACCTGTATAGTTTCACCTGATAATTAAGATTTTTCATAGAAACATATAGTGCGTCTAATAATTTGGCCATGGAGTGTATAGCCTTATTGCGTATAGCCTTATTGCCTTTATAGGACAATTTTTATTTCTAGTAATGCTATGGTAGAATATTTTAAAACTTCAAATACAAAATCGATCCAAAAACCATCTAATTTTTTTTTTAAATATATCCTATATTCTAATTATCTAATTTTTATTTATAAAGTTTTTTCCCGGGCTCCGTTTCTTTTTGATCGTTTTCATAAAACAAAAAGTGTTTTGATTTATCAATACAGCGAAATTTAAAAAAAAAAACAATTGAATTTTAGGTATTATTTATTTTGATTATTACCAGTTGAAGCTTCATAAAACCCTGCTCAGATGCCCACTTTCCCTATCCTTCAGGGTTCTGCAAGTTAAAATTTCTAGTTCCATGGTTATACTATTTAAAATAGGAAATAAATCCATTCTATTAATTTCTATGTCCCCTAAGAAACGCTACGATGTTTATATAACTGCGGTTGAATGATTTAAAATACAAGTATTTTTAATTTTTATTATTATTACCGATCAAAAATCTTGTTTAATGAAGATGCTATCTGATCAACTTTTTCCGTTGTGATTTTTTATTAATTGTTATTATTTTTTTTTTTTTTTGAGTCTCTCCTTTTTTTTTTTAATATAATAAAAACGAAACTTAAGAAGACGTTCAAGGTTAAATAATAGAATCACATTATTCGAAAATAGAGTTGCTGGAGAAGGAGTGTAAGATTGTTAATTGGCGAAATTTGATTGCGTATAACAGTGCTTAATGTTGTCTGATTTAGAAAGGTGCCAACCCACCAGTGTTGCCAGAATTTAAGATTAAAAAGCAGCGAATAGGAGCTCCAAAAGCAGCGGATTCGAACATTTTGTAGTTCGAAAAAACTACGTTATATATATATATATTATATAAATATATATATATATATATATATATATATATATATATATATATATATATATATATATATATATAGTTTCAGGTGCTTCAGCTTTTACGCGCTTGATTAATCTTGGAGTTATGCTTAAATTTAGCATTTCTCCCCTTTTTGCTATCTTCGATGGATGGTCCACATTGAACAGTTGCCTTGCTATTTATGACTTCGTCATCGTCCTCCTTGCGCTGTTGCTCCTCAGTCTCATTTATACGCAACGGGATCCTGCACTCACTCGACTGCTAATAGCAACACAGGAGTGACAACACACACAAACATGAACTTAAATACAGCTCTCATGGCTAAAGCTCAAAACCCGGTGACTTTGATCTAGCATTCCCAGTCTCTCACAAATGCAGCAACTAGTGGCATCCGTTCATCGAATTCTATCCCTGATAAAATTCTGGTGAAGGAGTATTGCGGCGTATCTACCACTAAGATTATTAAACACCAATTCACTGGTATATAAGACATGCTAACTTTATTCAATCAAGAGGTACCTTTTGATAGATAAAGGTTGGCATTGTCTAATGATCTTTCCCCACACTCACTCACACACACGCACACGCAAACACACACACACACATATATATATGTTACCGGAAAAGTATAAAATACATCTCCGATTCGTCAAAATATCATTCAAAAATGACAAATTCAAAACTTCATCTGATTTGATATTATTTTATTCGTGGATATAATTACATTTATTCGATATTTTAATACTTACTGACGATAGATTACATTTGTTCGATATTTTAATACTTACTGACGATAGATTAGAAGAAACATCAGTGTTTGGAGTATCGGGCAAATATATACCGGGCAATGGCACTTGACCTTAAAAAACATCAGTGTAGGGTATAACAGGCAAATGTATACCGGGCAGTAGCACAACCTTAAAAAAACATCAGTGTCGGGTATACCGGGCAATAGCACATGACCTTAAAAAAAGCATTAGTGTAGGGTATACCGGGCAAATGTATACCAGGCAGTGGCACTTGACCTAGTATATATTTCGGACATTTACCAAAGGTCTAGTAACACTAGGTCTAGTTAAGAAGCATTGCCCTATATATTTGCCCGGTATATCCCACACTGATGTTTTTTTAAGGTCAAGTGCCATTGCCCGGTATATATTTGCCCGATACTCCAAATACTGATGTTTCTTCTAATCTATCGTCAGTAAGTATTAAAATATCGAATAAATGTAATTATATCCACGAATAAATTAATATCAAATCGGATGTAATAAATATTTCGGACATTCACCAAAGCGACTATGTGATTGTCAACATTCACCGGTGAAAGTCAACAACCACCGATTTCAGTCATTCACAGTAACATAAACATCATTTACATAATAACCTCATCAGGACGATTATGTCATACTTTGCCTAAGTAGCATTTGGCATTCTATAGAATGCCTAGGCATTTTATACAATGCCTAGGGAAAGTATGTAATACTTCTCACATTTCATACTTTGCTGGTAACATATATATATATATATATATTCTACTAAATTAAAAAAAGTAAGTTAATTTTATTTAACTTTACTTACCTAACTCCAAATTAAATTTTTTATAATTAATTGAAATCATGTATAATCTGAAAAATTGAGTTATGAAAAAAAAGTGTTCTGCCACCAACTTACATATCATTTTCAAAAATAAAGGAACAAAGAGAATAACTTTAAAAGCAGGAAATCAATAATCCATCAAGGAAAAAAAAAAAACTTTATCAAAGTATGACGAATTATTATTGAGAAATGCGAGTTTAAAAAACCGGTTTCATTTAATCCGTTAAGTCAGAGGAAAGTGAGAGAAGGGGAAAGATGATCTGTAAAAACAATTTTAAGTTTCCGAAGGCAATCAAACTAGTTTTGACGTTTTTAGTTGCACTTTCATTGTTATAATTTTGTTAGGGACTAAAAACATTTGTCATTTTTTTATGGAAGTGAACTGCGTATGATGACAAATTTACTTATTAGAAAATATGTGCTTGAAATAAAGAGTAAAAAAAATGTTAACGACTATGAAAAAAAAAATGTTATGAAACTAAAAGTTAAAAAAATTGAACGATTTTTATATTGTTTTGCATAAAGGCTTTAATACCCGGCTGTGAGTAACCAGAACTTCCGAGTGATAAATCCAAATTTTACCGGTTACCCGGAGTCGGGGGTAGCAGATAAAATCTTTATCAGTTACCTGGCACTGACTGGGTAGAAGATTCAATATAACCATCAACCCGGACCCGGTAAAAAGTTTAGTGATCATCAGTACATCTCTAGAAAAAAGGTTCATCCATTTATATTTTTGCAAAATTTGCCATCTTTTTTATTATTTTTTTTTTGTTGAAAACTTCAGTTTATTTGCAAGTTCATTGTTCACAATTTTCATGTTAATTAGCTAAATCACTTTAAAATAATAAATGCGTGTTAATATGTGTTCATTGTATATTAATGTGTGTTCAAATCTTCCAAATTTTATTAAAATCGAGTGTGGGGGGGTCGATCTAAAAGTGATTGATCTGACGTGGAATTATTCTGTTTTGAATTGTTTATTGAAACATTATGAAAGGTTTTTCTGAATACTTTTCAACGGTTATTCAAAATATTAAATAAACCAACTGTTATTTAATCCTTATTGTTCAAGAATAACACCAAACAGTGCGCCTGCGCACAGTGGGCCGGCATCCAAGGTTTCATGGCCAAAATTAGTATTTCGATAAAATTTGGTTCAAAATGTGGGTTTTTTATTTAGGAGTTTTTATGTGCAGGTAAATTGAATTCCTAGTTGAAATTTCGAAATACACCAAAAATAACAATTAAAAAAAAATGGCGTCTTAAATATGGCGAGCAAAAATAAAAAAAATATTACGCTTAAATAATTAAATATTGCAATGAAAATATAATAATTTTCGCAATTTTATATTAAAAATGAAAAGCAAATTATATTCCCGAAGTAATATTACAAAATAACGTGAATTAATTACAAAATAAAGCGAAGACATGAAAAAAAAAAACATAATTTTCGTTTCTCGATATATTTAGTCCACCTTTGCAATACGGGCAAAATGGGGCAGGTTTTTTCGAAAATAGAAGCATCAAAGAAGACAACAAAAAAAAAAGTTTAGCTAATTACCTCGTGGAGCTTTTTGGAACTAAGTTTCGAAAGTCATTTAAACATTGTAAAATGTCAAATGATAAGATATAAACTATAAGTTTGTCAAGAGTATTAACTAATCGAACAAATTGAAAAATTGTACTATAATTTCAGATTAATTACTCTGATAAAAATGTAACAGTAAAGTAATTCTTATATATATTTCTGATTTATAAATTTAAAAGTTACATTAAAAAAAATTCAACATATTTTTCACTACATTGTACTCTCGTCGGTCCAAAAGGTAAATTATAATGTTTGGAATGATTATGAATACTTAATTTGGGCTATATTAAAACTGCCTACACATATTTTAGTTGAAAATTTAATTTTGACTTTTGGTCAAAGATCATGGTCTTCTGGCCCACAGTGCTGCGTCGTAATTGTATGGGTTGCTATGGCGGCCGCTGCTATTTAATAAATGTTTAAGAATTCTTTTTTTCATTTTAGTTTTATTATGTTTTGATTTGGTGATTTCTTTTGAGATATGGAACCAGAGAGATCCCTTAAAATGCTTCTCGAGTTGTGAATAAATAGAGAATTTAATCATTTGAACGATATTTTTCTTTTTTATTGTTTTAATTAAGAATTCTAAATTCTAACCTCAGTCTGTTTAAAATATGTTTTTTCCCCTTAATTGTCAAGAGTTATGAAATTTTGTTGTACGCAACTAATTTACGATAATTTTTTTTTACTCCTTAAACAATTCAAAAAACAATAAATAAAAAAAAAGATTTCATAAAAAGAAGAAATAAAATTAGCTAAAAAATCTCTTTTCCCAAACTGTTCTGAAAATATATTTTATTAATATTATATACCAATATTCTATATTGAATTAAGTATATTGCACCCTAAATTTATACTACACTTGCTATCTCGAAAACCTTGATATGTCGAAAATATTTTTCTTCTTGGCATTATATTACCACCTAATGTTAATTTGAATGCCTATATCGAAGAGTATTTTTTTTAATACCTTGTTATGTCAAATTTTGTTTCGAATTAGAATAACAACTTTTTCAGAAAAATCACAATAATAGTTTATATAATAATGCATAGTTATTTTTGTCTTACTTTTAAAAATGAATTATCATTGTTTTACTTTTAGTCAATTATCATTACATATATAATTATTAATAGTTATTATTATATTTAATGACTCTACGTTTTAAGGTCATATTTTAGAATATTTTGTCTACTTTTTAAAACATATTTAGTTCTGACCTTGTTATCCCGAAATTTTTTTAGCGTCCATTCAACTTTGAGATAACGAAAGTATACTGTGATCTGAATTTTTTAAACCCTAACTGTAGTGTGTATTCAATTTTGTATTATTTTAGTTAAATTTATATAGCTGTGGTTACTGATAGCTGTGATTGTTTATAGTTGGCACCTCTGCGTACGTAAGAATATCGCAGCCCTTCTTCTTTAGCTGCCAGGGTTTTTGCTTTAACCTTGTCTTTTATTACATTGTAGTATTCAAAGTCTAGGATTAAACTCAAATACAAGATTGAACTTTGCTTTAAACGAAATTTATTTAAATTCAGTGTGTGAAATTTTGATAGTATTGTCCTTTGCATTCTTTTGTGTTTTCCTTTTGTGTTCAAAATTTGAATTTTGAAAATTTTGTGGTATGCATTTGAAGCAAACTTTTTTCATATTTTTTTCTCTCCCCAAATTTAACTTTTATATCAAATTTGAAATTTTTCACATGCAGTTTTTTGTTTGCGTTTTAAGAAAAATTTTGGAAATAAGACAATTTTAACGTAAGCATTACTTATATCCCTCCCCCCTTATCTGCAAAAATAGGCAAATCACTAACCCCCTCCCACCAATTATTTAATTTTGGTAATTTTGTACCAAATCCAGAAGACAAGGGAACTTCTGGATCAAGTATTGGGAGAAATTTTGCTTTCGTGGAGGACTTTCTGATGGAACTATAAACCGCATTTGCTTTACATGGAGAGGAAAACCTCGAAAATTTTCCACGATTAGCCTAATGGCATGGAGACTCTAACCCATATATGATACGTCTATCACTGGGGATATTTTATGTCATCACTGTTGTCGGTGCAAGCCAGACGCGGAATTCGTATCGACCCGGTTCACCTATTTTAAAGGAAAAAACCCTATCCCTTGAGCCATCACGGCTCAGCTGGAACTGTTTGCGGAATGACAAAGTTTCTATCACTTTTCTGATAGCTAAAAGCAGCATTTATCGTCAATAGAAATTTCGACAGCCTTCCGACTAGCCAGAGCCTTTAAATCTCAACTTGAGCTTTGTGCGAAAAAAGACAGTGCATGTGTTAATAGCTTCCTGAAAGCGATAAATAAATATCATAGCACTTATATTGCCAAACGAAAATTATTACAAAACAAAATCGCGACTTCTTTTCGTCTAGCTAGAGTGTTCAAATTTCAAATGGTGCTTTGACCTTGGTTACAACAAGTTACTATTGTTTTTCTAAAAGTTCCAATCAAAATTCCTCCAAACGAAAATTCGACCACTTTCTGACCTAAATTTAGACAATAACAAAAAGGAAAGTAATAAAATGAAATAACATTCTTTAAAAGTTTTTCTTAATTCGATAAAAACGAGAGAGTAATCCTATCTGTAATGGCTGCTAATACCGACCATCTTTCAAATGTATTTATTGTTTATCGTTTTTTCGATATTGTGGATTATTTCATTTAAAGTTCTTTACCAAAACATTTTTATTATTTTGATTACTATTGCTGAAATATATAAGTTAAACATTAACTTAATTTATGAAAGTAATCTTTTTGTGTTTCTATCAGTTAATTGATGGAAGTAACTTGGCTAGCATTACTTTATTTTCTATAACAAAACGTTATTAAGATTTGCCAACAGAAATCAGGGAATCTCCTTAAAAAGGTGATTTGATTCAGCAACAAAAAATAGTTTTAGAATGTTATGGACGGAATACAAAACTGTGATTTTATAAATTTACATGATTTAATAACTAATTGGACTTTTTAAATACATAAAGAATCCTATTGTCGATTAATTTATTTTTAATTTTGTAAAATTTGAAATATTATTTTAGGTTACTTATATCAAAACGTTAATGTAAAATCAATTTTTTTAAATCATTGTTATGAATATAAAGCTTCTTCAATAAATATCTACTAAAAAATTCAGAAATTAAGAACACACACAGATGTTCCATCGCTTAGTTTACACAAATATAGCAATCTGCTAATTCGAAGAGTTGAAGATGTTAGAGAAAAATGCTAGTTTTATTTTTCATTTTAAATGTTCAGTTGAAGATCGGCTAATTTTTCCATGTGAATTTTTTTTTTTTCGTCACATCGGAAAACTCAGAACGGCGTTTGTGAATTTTCCTCTTTCTTTTTTTTTTTTCTTGATAAACAGCTATTTTGTAGCTATTTTGTATATTTGTTTCATTACATCAATACCAATTTAAAGTTTTAAATTAACTATGTTATTTATTTCTAATATTCTTTTTCTGTTAATGTTTTTTATCTTTAAATTTTTTTTATTTTATTTATTTTTTTATTTTTTATTTGATAATAAGTTATGTATATATTTTCTGTACCACCGCAAGGTACCAACTTGATTTTTCCTTACCGTCAATTTTAGGCTCTTTTTGGACTGTTTTTCCTTTTAGTTTTACAGTAAATATTTGTTGAATGTCTCACATAATTATAAAACATTTGAAAAGAATTTAATGAATATTTTCATTTAAGTAATTAGGTTCAATTGATAACTCGATTCAGAAATAAGTTTAAAATGTTGAGTCTAGTACTATGATCAGTATATTTTTCAGAAATGATAAATACATGAATTTGTTAGTTATAGATGTACTATACGAATATGCAGATTAATATTCTTAAAATACCAATGAAAGTCATGACGATTTAGATGTGCATGTTATTTTTTTGACAGAACATGTTATTTTTTAAACAGAAGTGTTTTTAATTTTTAATCGCTGCGGTCATAATTTAAAACTAAAATCAATTTTTTAATACTCTCTCTTCTCTGAGTACTCTGGGATTATCATGTCAACCATTTTCACCTAACCCGATATTATCACCAAAAGGTAGCTTCCGTACCAATAAACGCAAATTTTTATCATATTTACTGTGTAATCCTTGACTACGCTAGTTAGTTTTCTTTAGCGGGGAAAATAGAGGTTTTTATTTTGTTTTGATTATTTTTATTATATTTTTTTCTAACGTATTTTTGCACTTAATTTTTTGTTACTTGAGAAATTTAATTTAATGTGTTTAGAATGTTTATAAAATGCGGTTCTTTATGATGGCGCCAAAGGACTTGTGCATTCCCGTTGACAGGTCGACGGGATAATGCCTAAGTACCTTTTTAATTTTCAATTTTAGCTAATTAAAATCAATATAAGCTTTATAAATTTAAAATAAACATTTACTTATTATTGATAAAAGCGATCGAAGTTTTGCTGAAATTTTTCTCCATTAGTTTAGATCTAAAATTAGATTATTGTGTGTATGATATTATAAATATACTTTTTTTTCCTGAAACTAATACCAAAATAAAATTGTACTCTTTAGGTGACACACCTAGAATTATGATACACAAAGATGCAAATTTGACCTTTTGATATTTCAAAAGAAAAAAAAAAGATTTTTTTAAAAGAGCAATTCAAAGTTTCAACAAATGAAGATCGATAGTTGGAAAAAAATTACTTTATTGCAATTTTACATTTGTTAGTGCAGAGTTATTAAAATTAAATAAACATAAAACGATTAAAATGGAGCTCTTTACCTTGCAATCTATTAAAAACAAATTACAGCATGAATTTGAATTTTGTTCACTTCACGTGGAAAAACGTTGTTTTGTGTTTTAAATTAGACTGTGTGAACTTTGTCTTTATTAATATTTTTTCAAGAATGATTTTATAACAGTTTCCAGACTACAGGGATGTAGCAGATTATTTGTTTCACCCAATTTTTGGGTTTACGACTACTAATGTTCAACTCCGTATTATTGTAATTTCGAACCCAATCCAGAAGACAAGGGAACTCCTGGATCAGGTATTGGGAAAGTTTGCCTTCGTGTAGGAATTATTGATAAACTATGCTGCATTTATCTTACATGAAGAGAAAAACTATGAAAACATCCCATGGTTAGCCTTACGGTAAGGGGACTCTAACGTATGATCCGTCTACCACTGAGGATATTTTACATTAGTACTGTGATTGGTGCAATCCGGGTGCGGAATTTGTATCGACTAGCCATCGCTGGAATCTTAACTTGGTTCACCCCATTGGAAGGCTATCCCCTGGACCTTCACGGCGCGGTCTTTTTAAATTAAAAATATTCTTACATAGATTTTTAATAAAAGTGAAAATATAATTTGTTTCACCCTTTTTGTTAAATTGTTAATAAATAAATGTTAAATAATGAAAAGTATTTAGTATTTTAAGAATGTTCCAGTATTGTATATTTTTCTTCTTTCTCTTACTTTATAACCTTTTATTACTATTACTAATTCGCTTAATATTTAGATTTTAATTTTCGCACTGTGCTGATTGTAAAGACACTGTTCTCAGTAGAACCCCGAAGTTAAGCATCACTTGCTGCGGTTAGTAAGCGGGAGGGTGACCACTTTGATCGAACTGCGTAGGGACTGAGGGTGTGTGGTGTCGTTCCTCGTTTAACTGTTATACCGTAAAGTGCTTGACTTCGCAGGTTGTCGGGCGCCCAAAGCAGGGGAGTTATCCTCTCGGCAGAGAATCAAACATGCGATGGTAGGTCTTCGAATCCTTTTCAAGGATGTTTCCCCGACCGTTTCTTATAGCCCATTGTGTAGCTCTAATGCTAAGTAAATAAAGAACCTACCTAACTACCACTTTTTTAAAACACATTTTCCTCTTAAATCATGAAATTTAGTTCCATGTTTTTTTTAAAAATTTAGTTAATCTAAATACATTCTTTTTTATTTATATAAGTGCAAAATAACCTTTTTTTACAGCGATATTTTGTAAAATAATAAATCAATAGAAAATTATACGATTTTTATATTGTTTTGCATAAATGTTTTAAGACCCGGCTGAGTAACCCGAACTTGTTTGATGATAAATCGAAATTTTTTCGATTACACGGAATCTGCTGCATAGCAGGTAAAATCTTTGTCGGTTACCTAAAACTGGCTGGGTAGAAGATTCAATATAACCGGTAACCTGGACCCGACAAAAGTTTAGTTACCATCAGTACATTCCTAGAAAAAAGTAGCATCCACTTATATTTCTGAAAAAAAAATTTCAAAAATTTTTAGTTTTTCACAAGTTTATTGCTCCCAATTTTCAAGTTCAATTATTTGAATTATTTCATGATGTGTGTCCAAATCCACCAAATTTTATTAAAATCAAGTGGGGGGGGGGGTCAAACCTAAATTGATTGATATGACACGGAATAATTCTGCGTATTGTTAGTAATTTATTGTATTGCATATGAATTGTTTATTGAAAATTTTATGAAAGACTTTTCTGAATTATTTCTTTCAACGACTTTATTATATAACGACTTTATTGTATTTATTTATATAGACCTTTCAACGTTTGAGTTATTTATGTTTGGAGCATGAAATGTTATTAATCCCTAGTTTTAAATAAACCAAATGGAAACCCTATTTTAAAAAACTGGATTTTGTTATTTTTTTCTGTAAAAATGATTTTGTTGTTGTTGTTACATTTAATTTTTTGTCTTGCAGACAAGAACGGCAAGACTGGTTGTAAGATGTTGTGGACAGGGCGGAAATGGATAAGTACATTTTCAGACTATTTTTTAGAAATTCTTTTATGAATGATTCCCGTATGTATGTATCATGTCGAAATGATCGTAGCTCATGTGTCCAGTCAACCCAGCCTAATCTGATCAATATGCCTTGATTCATGTATTCGATCATCTTGGTCGATTCTTTTTGACTCCAGCGGCTCAAGATCAAACGGACGTGATCATAATTCCTTACTCTCGTATAATAAATAACTTCCGAGAAAACTATCATCAAATGGACGTGACACAGTACTTACTCTAAATTGAAATTCGCAAACCGTAATAACTATGTATTAAAAATAACAGAATTTAAACATGAGAAATGACTATATATATATATATATACATATATACATATATTACATATATATATATATATATATATATATATATATACATATATACATATATTACATATATACATATATTACATATATATATATATATATATATATATACATATATATATATATATATATATATATATATATATATATATATATATATATATATATATATATATATATATATATATATATATATATATATATATATATATATATATATAGCAAAATCGCCAACAAAATCGCCCTGTATATGTCTGAATTGACAAATGTTAACACAGGTGGGCGTTGGGAGAAAAAAGATTTAAAATAATGGACAATTTTGGGGTACCTTCTGATAGTTGAAGGTTGACGAAAGATCCTTTACCCACACACTAACTGTAGTTCTTCATTTGGAATTCACTATTCATATGAAAAAGTTATCCCAGATATGTGATTTATTTTGTCTTTATTTTTTCTTATTATGCACTACCTATACTCATGATTTTCAATACATCTCCATTCATTTAACAAGCAAAATGGGGTACCTTCAATTCCCTATTACGTCCCGTATCTTACGTATTAAGACAAAGCCCATTTCCCGTGAAGTCCGCTTGCCACATATTTCTGGTCCTTTACAGTGCACAAAATGAAAGATATCACCTGGAATAACTTTTTTTCTAATGATCAGGTTTTCGCGAATAAAGTGCCGATTATATTGGCTGAAAGGAACTACCTCAAATATCTAATTAAGTATCAGAATCAGACATAAAAATCCACTTTCTCTGAATAAATATATGAGAAATAATAACTGAGACACGTTGTTTATAACGAACTTATTAAAATAAGAATGATTAGAATTTGAAATTACTAGTGTATTTTTTGTAAATGTTGGAAGAGTAATTAAATTAAATTAATCAAAACTAATAGTAATTATAAGTATTACTTTAATTATTCACGTGGATAAAATAAAAGTAAGGCATAAGTTTACACTTTTTTGATGGCATAACCCTTTCAATCCATCGCAACCAGTCAATTGATCTACTGCGTTAAGAAAAAACTAATTAATGACTCTCCAAAGTTTTAGATAATACGACCACAGATATGTACTATTTTTAATTTGACCACGTAATACTCGCGAGAAACCTAATAAAATGAATACAAAACTACTCATTTCATTTCCAAAGGTAGTCGACGCCTGGAGAAACTGATTAATAGTGAATTTATGAGAACCAAAATAAAATAATTTATCTCTCGGCAAAATTTATTAAAAGAAAACTGATAAAATAACACCAAAAGCATGGTTTTGTACGAAATTCAAAACAAGAAAAACTAACATTTAAAATGTGTTGCAAATTTATCCAGATTACAAAATAAGCAAAGAAGAAAGAGTTATTTTTAAACAACAAAATGTATTGAAAATTTTACAGTTGAAGTATTTTTAAAAATAAAATAAGTCGATCGTAAAGAAAATTACAAACAAATTTCGAAGTCTGGGAAAAGCACCAAGAACATAAATTAAATTGGCTCATAACTTATAACAAATTACATCAATTAATAAATTTAAGTAAAGGCGAATATAAAACTTTGTGTATCCGCGAGTTATAATGCAGAATTCAATATTCAAGAAATATTTGAACAACAGTTATTAATACAGTATTTATAATTTGCCCTTTATTCCCGTTAAATCTTACTGAAAATCAGAAAAATGCAATTATTTATATTTATTTTCAGACATAAGACGTATGCTTGTCTCTATTTTGAGGGTCAGAAATCTAAATTCATTAAAAAAGTATGTTTATTCAAAGAAATAGTGTTTTTGTGTTTGATTCTGTAACTTAATAATTAGCTCTAACTTGTTAGCCCTCTTGAAATCACCTCGTTGAACCTCGTTCTTGGAGCTTAGTTTTTGAACATCCGACTAAAAGAGCAAAAGTTATTCTAGGTGATAAAATAGGCAAAACTTAACTTTTTAAGAAAATGCTCTGAAATTAAAATTGCAAGAGAAAAGTGCCTTCGATAACTTCGATAACATATACAGGATTGTTGTGGTAAGTTGTTCGACGTAACGTTTTTAGAATGTGCTTAGGTTGTTATGGTTTGAAATGTTAATAGTAGTATTCAATTTACGTCGGAAAACTAGATTACAATAGTACTTTTACGTACGTGGCACTAGGACTGCACAGTGAGTTATTGGTGACGAACTAAATATTACTATTATCTAGTATTTATATTACTAGATATTACTATGACACACTCTTAAGTATATAACTAGATATTAATATGGACTGCGTTAGAAAATTTCCTGTGAATAGAGTTTGCTCTTTTTTCAAAGAAGAATTTTCGTTCCTGTGAAGTTGAATTAATTTAAAACTGACATCAATAGAAGGCAGTTACGTTATTAGATTGATTCTTAAATCGATCTCGACAGCGCCTTCAATAAAGAAGTGTGGAGGCTATAGGATGTTTCTATGTTAAGTGTCGTCATCAATTGGAAATTCAGGAATCATGTAAAGTGTATCTGATTAAAAAAGTCAAGTTTGTGGAAAAAAGCGAATAAAAAAATTGCATCGAGCAATACAAACATTGTATGAATAAAGCTTACTTCCGATATTCTCTTAACTATGAAGAGCATTAACTGTGTGAACATCCTCCGAAAACCTCACAACAGGAAAATGTTTATAAAAGTGATATCCAAAAGAAATAAATTCAGAACGTCCCCTTATATCAATGTTGAAGCTATGGTGGAAACGATAGAAACTGTAGTGTATCGATCGATATTTACAGTCAAAAGGCGCCACCGAATCTTGAGCTTTCAGGTCTGTGTGTCAGCAAGAAAATCGCTTCTAAGGCAGACAAATAAAAGGAATCGTTATTTATTCACGCGATGCCCATTTGTGTACGAAAGCCGTAATTAGCAGGCGTGATACCGTTTGGTAACAGTCTCAATCTGCTAATACTGAATCCACCTATTGGCCAATATTCCTTTAAACTATACAGGATTAATACCATTAACGGTATATATTGAGTTCGCTTAATATTTTTCCTCTGTGTGTTAAATTTAGGAGTGCAGTATTTGCTACCTTCAGAAGCTAAATATTATAAGAAATCTTAACATGCAGCACGTCACACCATTTAGTGTTGTCACCTCAGCAGAGTGGAATGCCGTAACGTTAGGGTTATCTGGACTAATGAAGACATGGATATTGCACCAGAGATCTGCTGGAGAAAGCTACACTGAAGAATAATATCTGGTTCTGAAAGGGGTTAGTTTGTGCTATAGATCATTTTATCGGCTCGTATCCAACCTACTATCAAGCATTTAGAGGATTCTATTATAATAATACAGGAAACAACTTTTTTTTGTCATCTTCTAGAACAAGATGGAGGCCAGATCATATATTACCAGACCAATCTGCTGAAAAACTTCATTCTTTTAGTGCAATTGATATGTGAAGAAAGTCAGGAATTCTAACAAAATTCTGAAGAAGTTCTGAATTCTGAAATTCTCAGGAATTCTGAAGAAAATGATTCAAAGAATTCAAAAGAATGAAGACGAGCAAGTGAAATCTCAAAGTATGATTTGGTCTCCTCCCACTTTCACACTACTGCTCTGTTGGATGATTTTAGAGAAACTCAAATAGTCGCTTCAACGATATAAAATTTGAAACTGAAATCGTGTAGGTGTTAACTCAATGCAATCGGAATAATATGAAATTTTTGAAAAGCTAATGAACTACGGTAGTGACCAATTGCAGAAATCGCAACTTAAGTAAAGGAAGATTCAAGAGTAAATCTAAGTAAAGAGTAAGAGTAAAGTTGTAAGAGAAAATTCCATTAATATGATGTAATTCTTTCATTTTTTTGAATAAAATATATTTATAATTTTTTGCTTGTATTTCGATAAAAAAAAACACAAACTTAAAAAATGTATTGAAAATTAATGAGTGATGGTAGTGAAGCTATATTTGTGTGACAGTTTTGTACAAGTAAAAAGTAGACAATTTAGTAAAAGAGTTTTATATTTTGAATAAAAATTCCTTTTTTTTAACTAAAAGTGAAATAACTTCTTAATCTGTTATGCATTTTAGATTTCAAGCGTTGAATTTTGAGCTCTACCTCTCACAATCTTTTAATCTTGTACATTCTTGTGTTTTATTTTTTCCAACCATGAATTTTAAATTAAAATTGCATTTACCCTCGCGCTTAGGGCAATTTACGTAGTATTTAATGTCTAAATAGTTTTTTTGATAGTAATTGCAAGATTGAGTAACTCCATCTCATCATTCAAAAGGAAGGAATTTTTCAGGGAATGAGGAGGAAAAAGGTTACTCCTTCAGCTCTGGTTGAAACTAAATTTTGCAGGGAGGAAAAGTTATGAATATTGCACCCACACAAAATGAAAATTTTTAAATATGCTTCGTCTCGGAGCCACAAATGCGTCATTTCCAAACTTATCTAAAGCTTGATAAATGTTTGGAAAATCCTATTCTTTCAAGGTTAAATGATTGCATATATTTTCCGAACAAAAATCAAAATGTTTTCAAAAATGCGGCAATCATATTTTATGAAACAAAATCGTTGAAACAAAAATAAGATGCATCTATTAGGACGAATTGTACTTAAAAATATGTTCTGTTGCAACAACTCATGGTCCCAGGAAAATGAACAAATATCCATATTTCAAGTGGCACTTCTTTATAATTAATACATGCGATTAGAAAAAAAATATTAGTAAGTAAACTCTATCGAATTTTAGGCCAAATTTTCAACCAAAAAAACTAGTTTTATATTGATTGTGAAATATCGAATTTAAATCATGAAGGAAAAATAATAAAGTACGAAATAAGATATTTCTAAACAAAATAAAAAAATAAATAAACATAAATCGGACGATTGGAAGCTGAAAAACGTTCATCACCGATTTGTTCTGAAACATGTTTTGGTATAAATTGAGTTCATCAGTATCGCGTACTAGTATTTATTCTAAGCTGCATTAGTGCCTATGATTTTTTGACAAAAGGCCTCCCTAAAATTTCAGTTATCAGAAATTAAGTTTTGGCATTAATTCTTCACTTTTTAATTTTTTCTTCACTTTTTACAATTTTATCAATGAGAAACCGAGTATAAAGCTAATGACAGGGATGGACTTTCAAATTGTCTGTTCATTAAAAGTTAAATTTTTGTAATTAAATTTCAAAAAACTAATGATTAATAAAAAGTAACAAAACCATTTAAATACAACATATCAAAAAAGATGTACATGAAAAAATGAAAATGTTAAATTATAAATATATAATTTTGAGAAATTTCTATTCTAAATTGTTGAAATTCTGAGTAACAGCGTTATACCTTTCTTAATTTTATTTCATTTCGTCAACTCGTAAAGCTCCTTAATGTATGTTATGGATTTTTCAACTTTTTCAAATAAAAGAACAGTTCTCCGCACAGATCCTTTCAGACTAAATTTTCAAACGATTTTAGGACATTTCATTTAATATATATTAAATGCTATTCGGAAATTGCAACTAAATCGTTAATGAATTATGGTGGAACTAATTCAATACGCATCGCTTTATCTATGTAATTATACTTAATTGCAAAAAATAATTTTTTTGTGCCATAAAGTACTAGAATAGTGAAATAGTTAAATTAATTATTTGGAAATAAATGGATACGATGCAATGGTGCTTACATTTTTGAAACGGATATTTATATCTTCAGCTTTACATTTATTCTGTAATTTATATCAGTTTGATCATTTCCTGCACCTATAATAAGGTTATAAAGAATTTTAAACGTTCATTTACTTCTGGGTTGCATTTAAAAATATATGAAACTAGAGTATTGCAGGCATATGTTTTGGAGATGCTGAAAAGGGGCAAGGAGAAGGTAGAAAGCGCTAACAAGGAAGGGGTTCCAAACCACGTGTTAGAAACCCTAATCGTAAGGCATATTGTGAAACAAAGAAGAAAAAAAAATTTTTTTTTTTAACCCTTAACGAACCGCCATTTAAATGGCACTTTTACTTATAGGGAGTCTACAATCTCTTTATTATTTTTATCACATTAATTGTTGTCATGGTTTCAACAATTTAACTGCAATTAATTACATAACTAAGATTAATTATAATTACAGACGGTAGGAAGTAAACTTCATATACTTCCTGACCGTTAAAGGTTAAAAACTTAAAAAAAATAACTTCTATAGATTTCAAATTTTTCTTGATTTTTGTTTAAGTATTTTACGAAACATTTTGAATTATATTCAATAAAAATGCTTAAAAAAAGGGCCTCATTTTTTTAAAAAATAAAAATGTGGCTTTATACATTGTACTACTAAACATCTATTTCTCATTGGAATAAAAGTAATCTTGCAACAACGTTTCACAATAAGCTCTTACAATGACATGACGCAACTCGTAGAGCGATTTTGGCACAGTCCAAAATAGTGTTTTTTTCCTAAAGTTTTTAACTTGAAAATTTTAAAGATGGGAATTTATTTAAAGACAAAGCACACTTCTACCATTTAATAGTAAAAACCTTGTTGTGGTGCATTGGTTGCGGACATGCTGAGATTGTGGCGCTCTACGAGTGTGATGCCTTATTTTTTCTATTCGAAACAAGCTCAGAAAAGGGAGAAATGGAGTATCAGTTCTTTGTAGCTTTGTTTTGAGTCTATATCCATAAAAGCAGAGGTGCCAACAATTACAATTTGTCCTCAATCATTACGCTTTCATTGTCAAGATTATTACTTACTTTCAAATAATAAAAATTATACTTTTTAAGAATTTCCGTAATAAGCTGTTTAAAATAACTTTTTTTTCCTCTCCATTACCAAGAGTCATAAAATTTTGTTTTTTCTTACTCCTCAAACAATTCTACAAATAAAAACACAATGTTTTTATAGAAACAAATGAAAAAGGGAAAGAAACTTTATGTATTTTTCCTTCCAGCAAGCTAATCTTCTCTCTTTATGGAAGAGCATATTAGAATATTAGCTAAAACTGATGCTGTGAGCATAAATGTTTTGAGGTTCAAGTGCCAGATGGCAAGAAAGCCACGAAGGCTAGTTTTTGATTAAGACCTTGAAAAATCATTCCATTCAATTTTATCATCTTATAAAGTTTCAACGTTGGATAATTTTAAAATGAGTTTTTTTTAAAAATCTAAATGTTACTTTTTTGTTTAATAGTAAATCCGTGCATATTTTTATTAATATTATATACCTATTACAAATTAGGTTGTATATATACCTTAAAACTGCTCTAATTTATATTCCGTTTATATTTTGGTGCTCTGATTTCTGATAGCTAAATAGGAAAGTTGGCACCTCTGCTAAAGGTAGCATTTTACAATATATAACTTTAGAGTAAAGTCTAGATTAGAATATTAGAAAGGCACGGAAGAAACTTGAGATTTCGGCGGTGGAATAAAATGTTTAAATTTTAAAAAACAAAGTTGTGTCAAAAATAAGCTATCGATGATAGATGAAACAATTTGGTGAGAAAACAATTTGGTTTAACAGACAGTTCTTCTTTACTTATGCTGAAATAAATAGATAACACTAACAAACCCATTCATCATATTGTTTAAAAAGGGTTACTTTTTTTTTAAAAAAAGAAAAGTTTTTTGTGTGTACAACCAGAACGTGAAGGTTGAAAAGTTTGAGGCCCACAATTGTGTGTTATTTTTCATCTACAAATTCTTTAAATTTTCCCCTACAGATAGGAACTTCAAGATTGAAAACTATCTTGCTATTTGAATAAAAATTAGGTTTTAACTCAATTTTATTTTTCGAGCTCTTGGGTACGTAATGCCATATGAGTTTGCTACTGTGTAGTCGCTTTTGAATCTTTTGATGATAAAGTCTGAATTAAATTTTATCTTAAGTAAAATCACATTGATTTCCTGTAAACTAAAATGAAAATAGTGTACAAGAAGGCTATACCGCCTTCCTGAAGAAATTTTGAAAATATTCCTTTTAAAACTTTCGAACTGTCTCATATATGATTTGTGACACTACAACTATAGAAATCACTGAATTGATTTGCAGCCCCCAAAAAAAATTTTTAAGATTTATCTGCAGAACCCGTGTTTAGATTTTTCTTATCGCCAAAACAAAATAAATAAATCTTTGCTGCATTAATTCTGTTACAGAGTATGACGATGTTAATTCTTGAGCAAGGTAAAAAAATGGCTAGTGTTTTAAAACTGTTTTATAATTTATATTTTGTTTTTTATATTTGAAATGTTACACGCCGTCCTTACATATAGATATTTGTTAATATTGAAATTGGATTATTTTACTGGATAATTTAATAACATTAAAGAAAAATATTTTAGAATTTTTATTGATAGCTTTATTTACACGTGATTAAATATTTCATAGTAGTATTTAGAAACAGAATATTATTTATAATTAAATTTTTTGAATGATTATATTTTCAAAGAAAACTTTAGATATCAAAACTTAACTTTAGTTTAACTTATTAACTACTGCTGCAATTGGCATGATGACATTTTCGTTAAGTAAATTGCTTGAGGTGTGATTATATTATTTATAACTGTGACGAAGATAGTCTGCATTGTCAAACGAGTTGAACAAAAGTTAATTCCTCGGTTAACAGAGCTTTCTTGTCAGTGGTTAGATTTTATCCAAGTTAGATAACTTACCCGAAAAGTAGGTTATGTACAGTTAAGCTTATTTAAAAAATATAAACGACACTACCGGTGAATACTATTCAGTTTTAAAGTTAACGGCATTGTGCATTAATTTGGTAGTAAATGTTGCGGATGAATGTTGTCAGAAAAATTATCAAAAAAAAGAAAAAAAAAAGAATATTTTATGTCCACTCCCCCTCCTCCTGACAAATATAGTGGATTCGGGTTAGGTACGATTTTTGGTAAAATATTGATAGATTTCAAAGAGATTTTTTTCCCACTATACATTAAAAAGAAATTAAATCTTCGAAGAAGGATTTTAAAATATAATAAAACTTATGAGATAGTTTATTTTCTAATATGACCTCTAATAGTAAGAAAGAAAGTTTATGGCTAACAGCAGAAATAATTCGTATTGTTAAGAAATTTTTTTCTAAACAGAAGTTTCTGATTTGTACAGTTTGCTGACAATGTTTTCAAAAGAAAATGTTCTCTTTGCTTAATTAAAAACTTGTCAGCATTTTTTTTTGCTTTCTATAAAACGAAAAATGAATGATGTAACAAAAAACTTGTAATAATTGGAATTCAATTTACTACTGCATTAATTATTTATGATTGCACGTTCATATTTGTCACTGAATTTTGTTTCTATAATATATTTTACTAGAAAGAGAAATAAAATCAAATGATGAGCAACCAAAAAGATTTTTAGAAATGTTAACATTTATATTTTTTGACATAACTAGGTAGATTTTTCATCTGGCATGCACAATACTGTCAGAAAAAAATACATTCAATTTTATGGCGCTGATTACTATTGAGAACTCTTAAATAATTCAAATTTTTAATTCGTCAAATTCTCGAAATATGAATGGCTTGAATTTCTGAAAGCGTTTCACCGAGAAGTGCAGATTTTTTTTTTAAAAAATGGAAAGTTAATTTTAATAAAAACTTGCATCGAGCTGTAAGTGGGGGAAAATTAAAAATTTTAGGATTTAATTTTATCTAAGAATTCAAAATACCATTCTTAATTAAGACTAATGATAGAAGCCTTGTTATTAATATTATCTTAGACGCTAAAGACAGTAGCTTTCTCAGAAAAAAACGCCCTTTATTTTAATCTTTGTCATTGTCAGCTAATCACATCAAAGAACCAAAGTGATCCAAAAGTATTCCTTTACCTCGATAGGCTTTGGAAAGATCTGAAAGTTAAAATGATATCTTACAAATTGCGTTGGAAGTGTGATCACGTTTTTAAGGAGTTTTTTTTTAATATTTAGTGTTCACACATTAAATTTATTAAACGAAAATTAATACCGACCAGACAAAATCTAATGCATGAAACGTGTCGGCTTAAACGTTTTCTTTTAAAAATGCACTGTTTATTTTATTATACATTCTTTCCAGAATGTAATCATAAGCCCTTATGAAATATTTCATCATAAAAGCTCATAAGAACTTAATAAATAGCTGAAAACAAATTTGTTATTTTATATTACAAAATTTCATACAATTTAATAAGCTGCACTTTTATGGGCTCAGACGTAGAATAGTAATCGTTCCCTCCTATTTTTTGGTTCAATACTTGGTTTTTAAGACTGTTTGATTTTGTTGCATTGATTACTTAATAAAGTTTGCGATTAACTCTATAGCTGCTTCATTGCGCCGTTTGCTATTAAATTATACATTCAACTTATCAATCTATTCACTTAATGGATTTGTAGTGATGTCAGCTCCTTATCTTTTGATGTCTTGGACTCAGTTTAGAAGATAGGGACTCCTGGTAGATATTCATATAAACTCACGTTTATGGGATAATTATTAATTATTAGTCCACATTTGGTTACATGTAAAAGAAAACTAAGAAACTCTCTGGCTGCTAGCCCGATATTAATTCTGTTGATTTTTTATTTAAAAAAAAGTGGAAAAAGATTGTAAAGCTTGTTAGGAAATATTATTAAAATGTGAAACTTAATTCTTTTGTAGGTGTCATTGTTTATAGTTTCTACAGAAATCAGTATTCATGATTGTCAATTCGTTAGCAAATATTACAAATAATGAGGGTTGCAGATTTGACCAGGTCGTATTTAATAAAAAAGTGTTAGTTACCTTGGTAGTGTTAGTAAAAAATATCAAATTTCGTTTAGACATCGTGGTGAAAGTATAGTTGTTAAAAAGGAAAAAAACAACTTTATTATTTTTTTTGTTAAATAAAAATAAATGTCTTCAGCTAATTAATAAACTAATATAAGTTTTGAAACTTTATTAAAAAAATGCGTTTCTATAACATATTGGCAATTTCCACTGGTTTATTATTTACTATTAGTCATCATATAAAATGCAGCATAAGCTTTACAAAAAGCTTTTTGCTATTTATATTAAATGAAGACCACAGTTTCTAATAGTTTTAACGGCTTTAGTTTGTCAAACGAAGCTTCTTGAAAACACAAATGTTTTAAATTGTTGCAGAAAAAGTTCTAGTTTATTTTTTCATTCCACTTAAGATCATTTATCTAATTTTTATAGTTATTTCGATTTAAATTAAAAAAAATTTCTAAATTTTCTATGATTGAAATATGTTGCTTTTTCTTTAAAATTTGCGTTGCCATACGACAACACCAGTTTCATGTGGTAGTATAAACTTTTGCTATTACTATTTTTATAGCTCGAGAAAGGCAAACTCTTTATTTCATTTATTCTCTGATGCTCATAAAATTCACAACGTGTTTTCAAGTTAACATTGGTACCACAATCAACTAGTTGTGCCTTAGGTGGTGTTTCCTCCCCCTCCCTCCCAAAAACATTATTAATAATTAGTTATTTACTGTAAGCTAAAGCGGGTTTCTCGATCACGAAGTATCTTAGTTTTATTTCATTTTGTTTTGTTTGCTTTCCCATTCATTGTTGCGCCAGGCCTATTTTTCCACACCATTTGAATTTATTAACTTGTATTTCTTCCGGCTCTGCGGTATAAGTTTATTATACCCGATTCTAAGTATATTTCCCCCAAATATAAAATTCCTAAATCATTCTCTTTATGTTAATAGTTTTAAGATGTGTATTGATTTCCCTCTAATGCATCATAAAAAGTAAATTTTTTTTTTTAAATCAAGATATGAGAATTTCCTCAAAAAGTGAAAGGGAACAATTTCCATATTTTAGAGTCATCGTGAAACACTTTCTATATTTAAAATATTTTTCTGCTAATTCAGAAATTTGTATCTGAAATTCTGATTTAAAAAAATATAAGTGTAGAAAATTTCATTTCTTATGCGTAATTTCTTTTGTCATATTGGTTTCTTTTTGAAGTACTAAAAATAGTCACTTGATTTTAGATTATTGATCAAAGCAAGATTTCTGTTCTCAAATAAAAATATGAATGTTCAAGTATAAATACTAATTTTCTGAGTAAAATTTCAAAAATATGTTGCATGTTTGAAGAATCCGCCGGTGCCGTTTTGTAATTTTGACTAATCAAAATATATATTTTTTAAGGGGGGGGGGATATTATATATATATTAAAGAGGGGAAGTATGTTTGCTATCTAAAATGACTAGGCATTTTATGTATGAAACTTAGTTCATTTTTTGAGTAATATCAGTGTTTAAGAAATATTTGATAAAATAGTTTAAATAATTAGTAAATTGTCCCTATAGTCGATTACTGGGAATGTCAAAGTTGTGATCTTAGTGCATCTTTGCACTGTATTTATTTCGTTTTGCACTTCAAATCAAAATTAGTTATTAATGGTGCTCTTGATTATACCGCTAACAACTTACAACAAACAAAATTATTTATTTTACAGTTTTGTTTATAAAAATATAAAATACTAGCTTCCTCAAGAAAATTCGAAACAAAATGTCATAAATATAAATGCATTAATGTTAAATAAATATACATAAATTAAAGGCAATTTTGTTATTTTCCTCAAAAAAGAATGAACAAGCTCAAAAAAAGCAAAACAAACAATTACCATAGCAACTTTATTTTATGAACTAGATCAAAGTTGAAGATTAAACAGACGATAATTCTCATTAGTATTGCTTTGGTTTTAGTCTGTTGCACAAAATTATTCTAATATCAACAATGCTTTTTTATCATGAAAACTAACTTTTTATCAAACAAATAACTGTTTAGTTAGCATTAATAAATACAACTTTCTATAGCCACGAAATATAACTATTATCTAAACACTGTATTGTTATTTGACATTACTTTTGCATGATTAGTTAAGATGAATTTTTAAAAGTGAGGGAAAAAAATTAATAGCTAATAATATTGAGATTCCGAATACCTTACATTGTGTCTATTAGAAAATGTTTGTTTCTGATGGTTCTTCGTAGTTCTTTACACTTTTAGTCTTAACTTTCTACGTTAGATCGAAGATAACAGAATAGTTTTAAACTGTATTACGAAAGTATGAATTCATTTAAACAAGCAGTACATGATTAGTCGTTTTAGAACAAAAAAACGTCGTTAGTGTAAAGGCGATGATTTATAAAAAAAAATTGCTGCAACCTTTCTTTAGTTTTTTATATATTTTCTAAAATTAAAGCATTTTGAGGAAAAACTGAAATATAAATTATTTAAATAGATTTCGTGAATAAAAGCATTAATTCAACAACCTTAAGCTTCGAAAGAAGTATTAGTTTTTTCCTATTTGTTTTAAAAGAAAGAAAAATAAGTTAAAAACTCTATGTTCTGTGCAACCTAATTTCATAATGTTAAAAATAAGTAGCAAATGAAATGTTTTAAAAAGCAATTTAAGTTATTATCTTATGCATAAGTTATGAAATGTATCACAACATTTCATAACTTATGCATAAAATTGAACAATTTCAATAGCTATTCCTGTTCATCACACACAAGCGTTTTTTCAGGGCATGAATTTCGTAATATAATAATGAAACTAATTAAACTCTTATAATTTAGTATGTTTTTCTTCATACATTAGATTAGATTCCTTGTATTGTTAGAAATATGGAAATTTAACTGCTTCAAATATTTTTATAAAACTTACTCAATAATGAAGCAAGATTATTTTGAGTATTATTAATTGTGCCAAATAGTGATTAATAAGATAAATGTGATTTCCAGAAGAATTTTGAAACTAGAATTATGGCTTTTGGAAATAAATATTTAGCATGGTATTTGATTAAATAATTTTTAATGCTCCCAACGACATCCACAATTCAGATTGATCACATATTAAATGTTTGAAACTATGAGGAAAACATCATAGACGTCAATAAATCTTAATTTCCTTTTCATTTGGTTTGAAAAATAGTAAGTGCAACTCGAACGGAGTCTGCAACTCGAGCAGAGTCTGCAACCCGGAGTGTGCAACTCGAACTTGATTAACGCGATAAATTTAAAATGTCATTTCCAGAAGATTTTAATTGAGAATTAGGGATTTTAAAAGGAAATAATTAACACAGTTTTTTTATTAAATAATTATTTTTACAGCTCAGAACATTTTATCTCAGCTATATCCGTCTGTGCAGTTGACATTTGCAAACATTAAATATTTGAGAAGAGAAAAAGTAGCATAACTAATATTTAATTTCATTTTTATTTGATATGGAAAACAATAATTTCGCACAATATAAATATCGCATTTATTTGCAGAAACAAATTCACTTAGAAATGCTGTTTAAAAAGCTCCATGATAAAAATTTCTTGTAAAATATTTTGAATTTTGATACGAGGTTTAACAATAGAAACAAAAACATTTTCTGCCACAATGAAATTTCTTTAGCTTCGAATTCACAACAACAGGTTGTTTTTAAGCAACAGTAGCTAATATGTTCTCAGTTGCATATGAATAGTCTTTTGTTAGATAACATTCGCTACTTTAAGTTATTAGAGTAGTGTGTTTTAAACTTAAAAATCATATTATTAGTAGTTATAAAATAATTAGCAGCTTTATTAGTAGTTATTATTAGTTTTTGTTGTAAATGTTAAAATTCCTTTGAACCAAATTAATATTTTTATAAATAGAACATCTAAAATAATATTAGCTTTTTCTCTTACACACAATACCAAAAGTGCTAAATATTTGCTTTAATTTGAAAACGATCGTTAAAGGAAAACCTCCTTTCCTTCCACAAAATGTTCTATGATTTTTAAATATATTTGTGTAAACTTTTAAAACTTATTAGCCTGTCATGTGTCTTCATGTGTTGAAGAAATTTTCCTATGGCTCGTGATAAGGAATGTCATATCTAACCATACTCAATTTACGTATGAGTTTAAGTGTTTTTATGCATCGCAATTCTATATCTTTGCTATTATGTATTTTTCTTCCGAATTATTTTTATTTAAGTAAATAGATTTATTTAAGGAATAGATTGGATTTTAATGGTTACGCTGTTCGTTTTAAATTGCGATCTTTAACATGTTTTCTTAAAATAAAAACGAAGCATCACTATGTAGTGAGTAGTTGGAAAGTTTCGGATATTCATAATTTTTCATCGGCTTCCCGTTTGTGAACGTTTGTATCCATCGAGTTATGTAAAATTTTTATTAAATTTGATTATTTTTGCAAGACTTTAAAGGTTTTGTAAACCTGATTTTTACAATAAAAAGGCATAACTCTTTTTAAGAATTGTTTTTTTTTAATTTATTTTGTTTCCGCTGTTTGTTTTCTGAACGGAGTGTTTCGTCCCGAGTAATTCTTTTAAGATAAAAATAATTAGAAAATATTTACAACGGTTCCACTGCTTTTTTAAATTGGATCTTAACATGTTTTTTTAAAAATAAAATCGAAGTATCACTTTGTAGTGAGTAGATAGAAAGTTTTAGATATTCATAATTTTCCGTTGGCTTCCCGTTTGCGAACGTTTGTATCGATCGAGGTATATAAACTTTATACTAAATTTGATTATTTTACAAAACTTTGAATTATGAAACAAAGTTTCGTAAGCATGCTTTTTACATTTAATAAGCATAGCTCTTTTTAAGAATCGTTTTTTTAATATTTATTTTGCTTCCATTGCTTTTTCTGAACGGAATGCTTCGACCCGAGTAATTCTTTTAAGATAAAAATAATTAGAAAATATTTTTTTTTTTGAAAGGTAAAAATGAGTTTCAACTGTATCCACGTAACGTCCTCTTAATACAATGACGGCACTGTTGATAAAGTGGTGGCATTTTTTTATAATTTTGAAATGAATTTGCTTAGAAGTGTTAATTTGTCTCAAAAATAGTTCAGTGAAATTATTAGAGCATTACCTTACATTAAGTAACTTAAGGTAGTTTCATAATTTATGATTAATGATTTCATTATTATGATATTTCAATTTTAAACACAATATTTCGCTCGATAAATGCCAGAGAAGTATATATACTTGTTAAAGGATTTGTTTATAATACCATTTATGTAAAAATTTTAAAATATTTCTGTGATCGCTATAAAAACCTGTGTTCTCACTCAAAAACTGTACAAATTATTTACAACGTAAATTTTAGTACTTGTTGATTGAAGTACAAAAAAAAAATGAAGAAAAAAGTGTTTCGTGCATAGGCTTATTAGACAAACAAAAAAATCTGAATATAAAATAAAAAATTTTTATGAAATCCTGGAGCGATTTTTCTAAAGAAATATTACTGGTTATTTGGAAAATTGTCAATTTTTGAGCTTTTCTTTTAAAAAAAAAAGTTAGTTTTAATGTTACTTTCCTTTTTACTTTTTCTTTAACGACACTTTTTGAATTAAAAAATTACTATTTTTTAAAAATAGTTTTATAAAGCAAAATATTTTTTTAATATATCAGTACATGATTAGTTGTCTCAAAACTTGAAGAAATGAAGAAAAAAAATGTTGACGGAAATGCCATGTCAAAGATAAATCTCTGGAAGAAACTAAGAAACCCCTTTACTTTTCTATTAATTAAAACTATCATTAAATCATTTCATTAAAAAACGGATGATTTACTTAAACCTAAATCAACTGAATCTTATGAGAAAAAAAATCATACATTTCTACAACTATGAACTACCAGATAAGTAATAAGTTAGCGATTCCATGTAATCTGTAGCCAAATTTGTTCATGTTATCAATAATTATAAATGCATTGTTTAAAAAAAATTGTATCTAGATTGCTGTTCCCAAAATGTTATTTCTTAATTTGATGCTTAAAACTGAACAAGCTTCGTAGCTATTTGTGTGCGTAACACACAAATTAAGAATTTCTTAGCCCTTGCTTGTTTTATAAATGCTTGAAATTCATCTTAGTATTTCAGATTTGTGGGAAAATCAATTTATTTTAGAGAATTCATATATTTCAAGGATTTTTTTTATTTTACAAAAAAAAAATTAAATAAACTTTGGTGTTATCAAACTTTAATGAAGTTTGACACAAGGGATTTATTTCTATTATTAAATTGAAAATGATAGAAATAGAAATAAAAATCTTTTCCAGTAAGATAACGTTAATAAAGCGCAGTAATAAAAAGTTCTTTTGACTGTGTAAGGTGGTTTAACAAAAAGCGAAAACATTTTCTGCCAGTTTCTGATCTACAGCAGCAGTCTGTTTAAAAACGGCTATTCTCAGTTATATCAATCATCTATGATCAAAATCTTTGTCGGGAAACATTTTATTATACACCATCAGTAAGAGTTTTATTTTATTCAATATGTGTTTTGAACTTAGCAACATGTTAATTATAAGAAAAAGTTATAGAACGGCAATACGCAGTTTACAATGTCAAATTTTTTTAAATTTGAGTTTTGTTTTTTCGATTAAAAATATTTTATATTTCTAAAACATCTCAAAAACCCCTATTTTTAAAGCACACAATACTCATAGTACCTGATGGTTGCCACAATATTTAAACGATCGCTAACAAAAACCTTCTTTCCTACCACAATCTGTTCCATGATTAATAAGATGACGAACGCTAATTTAAAGAAACTCTCAACATTGTCCATGTGTTGAACAAATTTTTAGATTACTCGTGATAAGGTCTGGTATATTTAACTACATTAATTTTATGCATGATTTGAGTGTAAATTCATCGCCCCCTTTTTTTAAAAAGAAAAATACTATCTTAACATATTTTAAAAAAGAAAAACGAAGTATCAATTTGTAGGGGTTGAAATTTTGGATATTCATAGTTTTTTGTTGGCTTCTCGTTCGTGAACTTGTGTATCGATCGAGGTAAGAGGAAAATTTTAACAAAATGTTATTATTTTTACAAGGCTTTGAAAGTTTTGAAAGTCTTATAAACCTGATTTTTATATTAAAAAGCAAACTCTTATTTTTATTTTAATTCCGATGCTTTATATGAATCTTCACCCTGAGAAATTCTTTTTAGATAAAAAATAATTAGAAAATAATTATTTTTTGTTAGGGTTAGATAAGGTTTCAACTGTAACTACGTAACGTTCTTTGAATACCATAATAAGACTGTGGATTATAGAAACACGGCAAAGCATGTCAGCATTGCTGACATGTGTGTCAAAACTTTATTTAAAAAATTTGAGAACTTGTATTGTCACTCAATATTTAGAACTCTAGTTTTATTAATTGTTGGTTTAATATTTAAAAATGTTACAAAAGTACAAACACTTATGCAAAGATTTATTATTATCTACATGTTTTTTTTTAAATTTTTGTTTTTTAAATAGTTTTAAACATATGGTATTTTTTTAAAAATTACAAAGATTTAGTTTATGTTTATAGATAAAAAAAAATAAACTGTTCTCTTATAAAATGTTAATAATATATATAGGTAGCTCTAAACCATTCCAACTTTAATTTTTTACCCAAATAAAAATTACTGATTGTTTTGTTTAAACAATGAGTTGTTTTAAAATTTTAAAATTTTTTTTTTTGATTATTTTAAACATTTTCAAGTTTATTATGATTTTTATTTAATTTACTTGAAAACTTCACTAGAAAATGCATTTTTTCAAAGTAACTTTTTCATTCCTAAGATGAGACCCTAGCTTTTTGAGCTTAACGAATAAATACTATTAAATATATGCTTAAAATTTAAAAAAATATATCAAGTTTTAAAAACATGTTAATTTGTGGTTCAAATTGTATGAAAACTTTTTATACTGGTTATTAATAATTTTCTGATCTGTAAATATGTTTTCCCCAAGACATTATTTTTAAAAGCTAATTTTCCTTACAAGTGTTTATTTGAATGAAGTTATAATTATTTTAGTTAAAAGAGTATATATTATTATTGTATTTTGTGCATTATAAGTATACGTTTACAAAAGTTGAACAAGACTATAAGATTCTTCAGAAAATACTTGAAACAGACATTTTTAGAACGATGAAACTTTCATTTGAATTTCATGATCACCCCCATTGATTAAAAATTTTAACGACTGAATTGGGTCAGTAAGCAGGATTTTTTTATTCAAAAAAACTTTTTTTTTCTGTTTTTTGAAACTGCTTCAAACTATGATCAAACTTTTGGAATCCCAAGAATAGTGTGAGTAAACTCGCTGAACGAGATTGAGCTTGAACAGTGAGTTAAAAGATAAGATCAACTGGAAATATTTAATCTTTGACAACAAAATAAACTTAGAAATAAAGGAGGGGAAAGTAAACAACGTTCGAGAATATAAACAACTAGAAAGTATCTTATATAAACAAGTTTTTTTGAACACTTAAGAGAAATCCTTTCAATTCTTAGAAATTGCACGAAAATCTGGACTTGTGATTCTTTTAAAAAAACGAGTGATATCAACAAAAGTTTAAAGGTTACGAGGAGGCCTGATAGAAATGATCAAAAATCACATTTCTAAGAAGCTTAAAGATCAGTTCATTAAGATTTAAAAGACCATTTTTCAGTAACCAGTTCAAATTTATGCATTTTGGCTCTTAAAAAGCTAAAATGATGAGACGAGCTCCAATTTCAAGGATCTAACAATAGTGGTCGAACAATCTTACAGAGATTTACTACGATCTCAAAAAAAGGTTGACCAACTTACTTTTGATGAAAAAAATACAACATTCGCACAGAATTTGCCCTAAAAATTAAAACTTCCATCTCAAATGTCAAGCAATCCTAGTCCAAGCATATGGGCCAGTAGCTAACTCGCAAATAAAATTTGACAGCGAAATTATTAGTAAATACAGGTTAAATTAAACATAATGAAGTAACTGATTATTTGAAGTTTCAGAAGCTTGTATGGTAAAATGATGGAAAAAGTAATCAGAGCATCTGGAACCAATGTAAGAGGCATTGTCTTTTAAAGATCTACACAAATTCTTGCTTATGATGATGATCTTGATATTATAGGAAGATCAGTAGTGGACAATCAGTAGTGGAGAACTTCGAAGCTATTGAAGTAGCAGCTTGTGAAATGGGACTACTAAACATTAATGCTGACAGAACTAAATACATGGAGATAAACAGAGGGCTCACTAAGGCAATGCCCTTTCATGTGAATGATTATGAATTTGAAGCTGCTGATGAATTTAAATATCTTCGGACTACTGTAACCTGCAAAAATTACATAAATACTGAAATCAATAGCCGTCAAGCAATGGCAAACAAGTGCTACTTTGGTTTAGAAAGCCAGGTAAAAAGTAAATTTCTTAAACAAAGACAAAAATTAACATATACAAAACACTCCTACGGCCTGTGATCCTACATGGTAGTGAGTGCTGGACTCTTAATAAAAAAGAGGAGAGCAAATTGCTGATATTTGAAAGAGGGATATTCAGAAGAATATTTGGTGCAGTCTATGAGAATAATAAATGGCGCACCATTTACAATCATGAGTTATATAAAAAGTACAAACAACCAGACATAGTTCATGTTATTAAGGCCGATCGCATTCGATGGCTGGGACACTTTTATAGATCTGAGGACCAAAACCCCGCAAAAAAGTAAATTTTTTTTAAACCAGAATGTACAAGAAAAAGGGGTCGCCCCCCGACTAGATGACTGGACGCAGTTAAGAGGGACCAAAAGATAATAAAAATAACTAACTGGAAGGCCTTGGCAAAGAATATATCAAGTTGGAAAAAACTTATTGGGACAGCCTTGGCCTGTCATAGGCTGTAGTGCCCAAGAATAAAAAAGAATCAACTTGGTGTAAAAACTGTGAAGTAAATTAAAAAAGTGGACTAATAGGAAACAAGATCACATGCCTGTTTAGTGACTGGATTATGTCTTCATTTAGATTAGATTTATCCCTTTTGTAAAATTCCACGCAGTTCTACATACATTACACCATAGCAACAAGAATATGAGCAGATGCTTAACAATTCGTAGAGAAAATATGCGTCAAAAATTGATTTTTCCTCTGACTAACAATATTGAAATTACTTGATGTGGAAGCTGCGAAGTATGCGAAAAAAGTGGACTTATGAAACGGGATCCCATGCCTGTTTAGTGACTGGAGTATTTTCTTTATATTGGATGCATGCATCTAGTGAAATGCCACGCATTTCTGCATAGATTGAATCATACCAACAAGCACATGGCCAGTTGCTACTTTAAAGATTTCCAGTATTAAAAACGGATTCTTCTTCCGACAATTAATTAATACTGAACTTGATGTCATAGCTGCGAAGTATATGAAGAAAGTGGACTAATGGACAACAAGACTATTTAGTGAATGGTGTTTTTCCTTTAAGTTGGATGCTTGCATCTAGTGAAATGCCACGCATTTCTGCATAGATTGAACCATACCAACAATCATATGGACAATTGCTTAATAATTCAACAAAGAATAGCAGTACCAAGATGGGATTCCTCCTATGACAAATCATTGACACTGAATCAATTTGGTGTAAAAATTGCGAAGTAAAGGAAAAAAGTGGACTAATGAGAATAAAGATCACATGCCTGTTGAGTGAATGGAGTATTTCCTCATTTAAATTTGATGCATGCATCTTGTGAAATTCCTGCATGTATTTCCTCATACCAACAATCATATGGACAGTTGCTTAATAATTCAGCAAAGAATAGCAGTACCAAGATGGGATTCCTCCTATGACAAATCATTGACACTAAATCAAATTGGTGTGAAAACTGCACAGTATACGAAAAAAGTGGACTAATGAGAATAAGGATCACATGCTGCTTAGTAACTGGAGTATTTCTTCATTTAAATTTGATGCATGCATCTTCTGAAATTCCATGTAATTCCTGCATGTATTTCCTCATACCAACAATCATATGGACAGTTGCTTAATAATTCAACAAAGAATAGCAGTACCAAGATGGGATTCCTCCTACGACAAATCATTGACACTGAATCAACTTGGTGGGAAAACTGCACAGTATACCAAAAAAGTGGACTAATGAGAATAAAGATCACATGCCTCTTGAGTGAATGGTGTATTTCCTTTAAATTGGATGCTTGCATCTAGTGAAATGCCACGCATTTCTGCATAGATTGAACCATACCAACAAGCGCATGGACAGTTGCTACTTTAATAATTTCTAGTATTAAAAACTAATTCCTCTTCCGACAAATTATTAATACTGAACTTGATGTCAAAGCTGCGAAGTATATGACGAAAGTGGACTAATGGGCAACAAGCCTATTTAGTGAATGGAGTATTTCCTTTAAATTGGATGCATGCATCTAGTGAAATGCCACGCATTTCTGCATAGATTGAACCATACCAACAAGCACATGGACAGTTGCTACTTTAAAGATTTCCAGTATTAAAAACTGATTCCTCTTCCGACAAATAATTAATACTGAACTTGATGTCAAAGCTGCGAAGTATATGACGAAAGTGGACTAATGGGAAACAAGCGTATTTAGTGAATGGTGTTTTTCCTTTAAATTGGATGCTTGCATCTAGTGAAATGCCACGCATTTCTGCATAGATTGAACCATACCAACAATCATATGGACAATTGCTTAATAATTCAACAAAGAATAGCAGTACCAAAATGGGATTCCTCCTATGACAAATCATTGACACTGAATCAATTTGGTGTAAAGTTGCGAAGTAAAGGAAAAAAGTGGACTAATGAGAATAAAGATCACATTCCTGTTGAGTGAATGGAGTATTTCATCATTTAAATTTGATGCATGCTTCTTGTGAAATTCCATGCAATTCCTGCATGTATTTCCTCATACCAACAATCATATGGACAGTTGCTTAATAATTCAGCAAAGAATAGCAGTATCAAGATGGGATTCCTCCTATGACAAATCGTTGACACTGAATCAACTTGGTGTGAAAACTGCACAGTATACGAAAAAAGTGGACTAATGAGAATAAAGATCACATGCTGCTTAGTGACTGGAGTATTTCTTCATTTAAATTTGATGCATGCATCTTGTGAAATTCCATGCAATGCCTGCATATATTTCCTCAAACGAACAATCATATGGAAAGTTGCTTAATAATTCAACAAAGAATAGCAGTACCAAGATGGGATTCCTCCTTTGACAAATCATTGACACTGAATCAACTTGGTGTGAAAACTGCACATATACGAAAAAAGGGGACTAATGAGAATAAAGATCACATGCTGCTTAGTGACTGGAGTATTTCTTCATTTAAATTTGATGCATGCATCTTGTGAAATTCCATGCAATTCCTGCATATATTTCCTCATACCAACAATCATATGGACAGTTGCTTAATAATTAGACAAAGAATAACAGTACCAAGATGGGATTCCTCCTATGACAAATCATTGACACTGAATCAACTTTGTGTGAAAACTGCACAGTATACCAAAAAAGTGGACTAATGAGAATAAAGATCACATGACTCTTGAGTGAATGGTGTATTTCATTTAAATTGGATGTTTGCATCTAGTGAAATGCCACGCATTTCTGCATAGATTGAACCATACCAACAAGCACATGGACAGTTGCTACTTTAATAATTTCTAGCATTAAAAACTGATTCCTGTTCCGACAAATAATTAATACTGAACTTGATGTCAAAGCTGCAAAGTATATGACAGAAGTGGACTAATGGGCAACAAGCCTATTTAGTGAATGGAGTATTTCCTTTAAATTGGATGCATGCATCAAGTGAAATGCCACGCATTCATGCATAGATTGAACCATACCAACAAGCACATGGACAGTTGCTACTTTAAAGATTTCCAGTATTAAAAACTGATTCCTTTTCCGACAAATAATTAATACTGAACTTGATGTCAAAGCTGCGAAGTATATGACAAAAGTGGACTAATGGGCAACAAGCCTATTTAGTGAATGGAGTATTTCCTATAAATTGGATGCATGCATCAAGTGAAATGCAACGCATTTCTTCATAGATTGCACCATACCAACAAGCACATGGACAATTGCTTAGTAATTCAACAAAGAATAGCAGTACCAAAATGGGATTCCTCCTATGACAAATCATTGACACTGAATCAATTTGGTGTAAAGTTGCGAAGTAAAGGAAAAAAGTGGACTAATGAGAATAAAGATCACATGCCTGTTGAGTGAATGGAGTATTTCCTCATTTAAATTTGATGCATGCATCTTGTGAAATTCCATGCAATTCCTGCATGTATTTCCTCATACCAACAATCATATGGACAGTTGCTTAATAATTCAGCAAAGAATAGCAGTACCAAGATGGGATTCCTCCTATGACAAATCATTGACACTGAATCAACTTGGTGTGAAAACTGCACAGTATACCAAAAAAGTGGACTAATGAGAATAAAGATCACATGCCTCTTGAGTGAATGGTGTATTTCCTTTAAATTGGATGTTTGCATCAAGTGAAATGCAACGCATTTCTTCATAGATTGAACCATACCAACAAGCACATGGACAATTGCTTAGTAAATACTTTAAATATTTCAAGTAGTAATAAATTTATTACTGATACTTCTTCTGACAAAAAATTATTACTGAACTTGATGTGAAAGCTGCTGACCCGACTACCATAGAACTTTAGATTTTCTTCTCTATTTAAGCTAAGTAACAGTATAGAACGTTGAATAACAGTAACAAGGAAATGGGGGTGATTAAAAATAAACAAACTGACTCAAGAAAGATGTTTTAGTGTATTTATTACGTTCCTTTTTGTTTTAAAAGCTTGCAATTATTTGCTAATTTTTCTTGAAGTGTTTTCTGTGTAAGGGTAATAAGAACTTTGTTAAACTTGCAGTTTTCTTGGAGGCTTGTTCTAAAAGTGTTTTATCGATCATTGTTGTTAACTTACATGCATACATCATCTATAGTGTTCTAATTTTGATGAATAATATATTAATATCTTAAATGTTTCTTAGTTTCAAGCACTTTAAGCAAAAGAAAATCCATTTCTCCCCATCGTAACAAATAAAAAAGATGGGGTCTAAAGTTGTTTATTCCAAATTATTATTTTTTTTTATTTCTTTAAATGTGAATTTAAAAAAAAAAAAATTCGGACTGAATGGATTTTCTTTAAAATTTTTAATGTTTTTATACTTATTTAATTCATTTATTTGTTGTACTTATTTATTTATAATTCTTGTCATTAAGAAAATCCATTTCCCCCCATCGTAACAAATAAAAAAGATGGGGTATAAAGTTTTTTATTCCAAATTATTAATTTTTTTTATATTTCTTTAAATGTGAATTTAGAAAAAAAAAGGACTGAATGGATTTTCTTGAGTGTTTTGAAAGTTTTTATATTTATTTATTTCATTTACTTACAGTGTTAATTCATTTATTGATGATTCTTGCCATTATGAAAATCCATTTCCCCCCATCGTAACAAAAAAAAAAAGATGGGGTATAAAGTTTTTTATTCCAAATCATTATTTTTTTTTATTTCCTTAATTGTGAATTTTAAAAAAAAATCGGACTGAATGGATTTTCTTAAGGATTTTGAATTTTTTTTTACTTATTTAAATCATTTATTTATAGTGCTATTTCATTTATTTATAATTCTTGCCATAAAGAAAATCCATTTCCCCCCATCGTAACAAAAAAAAAAGTTGGGGTTTAAAGTTTTTATTCCAAAAATATTGTTTTCTTTTATTTCTTTAAATGTGAATTTAAAAAAAAAAAAATACTTTCGGACTAAATGGATTTTCTTATGTTTTTGAAAGTTTTTATATTTATTTATTTCATTAACTTACTGTGTTCATTCATTTTATTTATAATTCTTGCCATTACGAAAATCCATTTCCCCCCATCGTAACAAAAAAAAAAGATGGGGTATAAAATTTTTATTCCAAATTATTTTTTGCTTTTTTTTATTTCCTTAAATGTGATTTTTTTTTTTTTTTTTTTTTTTTGAAACAAAATTTATTTTCAGACTGAATGGATTTTCTTTCGTTTTTGTTCTTTAAGTGTGTAGTATAGAAAACAAGCTGATTGGAATTTTCTTAAGTTTAAAAAGCTTTATTTATTATTAAAAGAAACAATCTTTTTCTAATTATTTTTGGTATTTCCATTACATTATTTATCAAACGTCTTTATTTTTGTTAGCTATTGGGAAGAATGTCTCTTATTTTTCAGTTTAAATTTTTTTCCCTTGAAATACACTCAATTTTTTTTAAAAGTGATGTATTAACCAATTCCTTGAAAAATCCAATTCAGCATTATATATATATATATATATATATATATATATATATATATAACCCATATCCAATCAATTTAGGCCTCCATGAAAAACTTGCAAATTCAATGCTTACTTTATTGTAACCTTTTGAGCATTTGTATTATCAATTGCAATCTAACAGTTTGCTTAAAAAAAAAAAAAAAAAAAAAAAAAAAACATTAAAAAATATAGAAGGTTAAAAATATAAAAAAAATATTTGAAAAAATATAAAATAAAATAAAAAATTGAAAAAAAATATATATAAAAGAAAAATATTTAAAAAAAGAAAAGAAAAAAAAAAGAAAATGAAAATATAACAAAAATTACAAAAAAGCAAACTGTGGTAATAATATTTTGTATAATATTTGTGTGTATGTTTTATTTCGTATGCTTAAAATTTTTTGTTCTATTTAACTAGAAAAGTTAACAATTTAATATTATGTATGCATTTTTGTTTTTAGTGTTCTATTTATTGAAAAATAATTCTCATTATTTTATTTATCTATAAATATAGACAATTTTTTCTCATTTTAGTAATTTCATTCGTTCCATTTAAGGTTTCTATATTTTTTCATAGCTTTCATTTTTTTGTTTAATTATAGGCTATTTTTAAAACATAATAATTTTTTTAAAACTTTTTTAGCTGAATCATTTTGGTAAATTAAAAGAAATTAAATCTTTGCATCAGTGTTTCATACTTTTTTATGCAATATTGTATTAAGTGAGATATCATGTTTTAATTTCGGAATTTTTGAAAACCAATATCTTTAAAGTAATAGATTCGAATCAATTAATAGAATCCTCAAAAACATGGAATCAAACGGAAGTTTCATGAATATTTCTATTCGGATCTTCGACTCAATATTTAACTATAATTGGCAGCATTATAAGTTGATATTTAAAGGACGTTTTTGCAAAGTTGAACCTGTTGTTTTCTCGTTTTAAATATTTACTATGAAATCAATAAAATTATTTATGAAACAGGGTGAAGCTACCTCTCGCTGCAACTATTGTTCTAACGGCTGGAAGTCAGTCAAAGAATTATCAAATCCATTTAAAAATAAAGTCCATTAAAATAATTAAGTTACTTCAATTTCTTAAGCTGAACTTAAATTTGATTTTAATTAACCTAAACAGTGTTTTTTTTTTGGGGGGGGGGGCAATACTCAAGCTTAAATAAATGTACGTTAATGAATGCCAGCTTTTATCATGAGATACAAAAATGCCAGTTTTCAGAGTAAAGAAATATTTACTATTTCCAATTTAATAAACTTTCTTGAACTATTTCCATTGAAATTTTCTAACGGAAAGAATTATTTACTGTTTCGAGTTTTAAGTGTGAAAAGTTTTAATTATATTAAAAAAATGCATTAAATGCATCAAAATTTTTAAGTTACATTTTTGATCCTTTCTGTCAACAAATTAATGTTTAAAAATAAATCAAAGGTTAAGAACCAAAACAATACGATGATTAAAATACACATTGATTTTTTAGCCCTAATTAGATATGGAAGGGATAAATGTTTTGAATAATTTTAGAAGAATTTTTTAACTGTATTTTTTAATTAATTTTTTAATTGTATTGTAATTGTATTGTGTGCTTTAATCAAATTAAAAGTCCAGCCTTTAACTTTACGCTTTATTATAAATCCCCACTACACTTTTACCTATTGAATATTGAATATATTCAATACTTAGTATCCAAAGGTTTACCTATTGAATACTTAAAATTTCTGTCGTCGCAAAAAAAATTTCTTCACCTATGCAAAGCAATTTGTACAAGGTATGGCAGAAAATGTTTTGTCGCTTTCTGTTTGTCAGCCGCAACTGTGATTAATGATTTTTGCAAACTATACAAATATGCAAAAAGTGCAGTGAATTGCTAGTCATATAATGCTTAACATAGTCTATGTCAGTTATTATAAACTCAAATCAGTAACTTTTTACTGAGAGTACGTGAGAGTTATGGAACTGTAAAATAATAATCCATATAGTCTCCATATATTCTGTGTGGGTTAAGATAAGGAATTTAATTAAATACTGCTATGGAACCGGGATTTGTATTTAGATTCTATTAACTGATCGAAATATCTTGCAGTGTTTTTTATCACTACAAAAATATCAATTAAAAGAAGCAAAGTGTCATTTTCGATCAATGAATTTCAAGCATATTTATATAAGTTCATTTATTAAAAATTAAATTTACGGAGTTGTTTATAATTTCAAATTTTTATGAATAAGAAATATCAGTTTTAAAATGTTTATATATTAACTTAAATCGCTTATCTAAAATGTATTCAAATTGTTTCAGTTATATGTGTGTCTATTGGTAAATGCAGAAAAAATGAGTGAAAGAAAAATGAAAAAAAAATATTCTAAAACTGATCTTAATAGTTTAGTTTTATTTATCAACGTATCATTTCCAATTTTTCATGCATACCATTTTTATGATTTTAATGACAGAATATATTCAATATAAATAAAATAAAACCATACAATGTTTAAAAAATATGTTACGAAAATGAAACTTGCACAAAGCCGTTAAGGCGTTTTATTATTGTCTCTAAAACTTTTCCGTCAGAAAACAGGATTTTTTATATCAGCAAATTATTTTTCAGATTGTTTAATTGCAAACTAGTCATGTACTGTTATATTCGTCAAGTTTACTGTTATTTGAAGAGTTTTATTAGTAAATAATTGTCTGTAAATGTTTAAGTTAACTTAATTAATTTTAACATATAATAAGATTTTTTTTCTACTATTATTAAACTTTTTTTTCACAAAAATATGTTAATTACTTTACCACAAACTATATTTTCATAAGCAGGTTTTTGAAAAATTCAAACTTTAAAACACATTTTTTCTAGATTTCAATATGTTTCTGTACAATGTCAGGTTTAAAAGCACGTCTTTATGCTTCAAATTTAAGAAAACATTTAAATGGTTACATTGGCTGTCTGATTACTAAACATATTTTCTCAGATATATTATTTTAAAAAGCTAACTTTTTTTTACTGTATATTTGAGAATGGAAATATTTTCTGAAGTGAAAATAATATATAAAAAATTATTATCGTATTTTAAAGATTATAATTGAAAATAGTCTTACTGATTGTTATTATAAGCCACAATCTATATTTTTTTCTTTTCTATAAACTTTTTCAAAAATCAAAATTGTTTGAATATGCCATTGAATTGTTTGAATTGTACCCCCTAGCAAATATGCCATCTTTTAAAATTATTAGCAGTTTAGATGGATCATAAAGTTATGGATATTAAATAAAAATCTAACTTTGTACAGAAGATATCAACCTACGATCCGTATGACGAGGAATTATTAGGATAACTAAAATCCAGCAATGAGTGATAATCAAAAATGCAATAAATTATAGATAGTGTGACTTCGATCTATCTCAAGAATTTAGGAAGAGAGCATGAAATTTAGTAACTTTTTGCAAGAGATGATCTCAAGGACAAATATGTCTGAACAGGAAATTCTGAAATACAAGACCAAAAAGAAGCTTGAAAATAAAAAAATAACAAAATTTCTAATTGTCAAGACACGTTACGATTTGAAAGAAGTTTAGTTAAACAAGATACAACGAAAATATTTTTAAGTTTCAAAGTTATCATTCCCAATTTTGAAGCGGAAGAGGCCGAAATTTAGTTTGACAATAGAACAATGTTAAATATCTGAGGAATAAAGCATAGAATAATTAGCTCTCAAATGATTTCTCTTGTGCTATTAAAATTGGTGATAAAACACTCAAATCGCCAATGATAAGTTCAATGTTTATATAAAGAGAAGTTCAATCAAATAATCCAAGTTCAAAACACTTCAAAAAGTAAATTAATAAATAACTGCAAAATGCCAGGGAAATTAGCCAGAATATTTACCTGCTGTTTATAAAAAAAATATAATTATATTCCAAAAGATTACGATGATGCCGATTACAAATTACCTGAAAACCGATGAAGAATTGAACTGATATGATAAAAAAACTGGTTTTTGAGAACTTTATAGACAATTTTGCTGCCAATTAGCAAACAGTTACAGTTTCTAGTATTTTTCTGAAAAAATACAAAGTTGTTTGGATAAACTACAAATTCAAGTCTCGAATGATAAGTTCAAAAAGGTAGATGAATTTTACAAAAATTAACCTAAAGAATACATCAAAACATTTTTGAAAACCAACTTATTTTTGATGAGTGTAAAATACAACTTTTTAACAAAATATGACCTAAAAAGTACTTTTCCAGTTTAAATTTAAAGGAAAAAAATGAAATAATTGATGATCAGAAGATAGAAAAAGCTAAGTAGTAAAATATTTCTTTAAAACAAATTAATAAATAAAAAAAACTATACTTTTCGACACTCCAAACAAACTAGTCGAAGCCAAATTTCAGTTATGAATGAAGAAGTACGCGAATTTGATTCCACAAAAAGAAGATATTTGCTAAATGGTTTTTGTGCACGTAAACCACTTGAAAAAGTTATTGTGCCATCCTTTGGTGTACTGTGAATAAAAAAAATTGCCCACGACGTTTTGATTTATTTTATTAGCTTTTGAGCTTCATCCAAAAGATATCTTGTCCTTAAAAATGATGCAACTAAAAATCATCTAAGAAAATTTTTTATTTTAATTATTGGGAAGATAGAAATGCTCAAAATAGATAAAAAATAGAATCTACACAACCAGAAATACTGCCTGAGAGCGAGCAAAAAATTTAACAATATATTTTTAGAGGGAAAAAAAACAATATCAAGAATTAATTCCTCCTCCTTATCAATGATGAAGACTGAAATAGAATTGTTACTCATAAGATCAGAGCAATCCCATGAAAGTTGCTAACGATACGAAATAAAGTGGACTGATAAACATGAGCATTCCCTTTTTAGTGGACTGTTAAATCATTCATATTTGATATAGGCATTCTAGCAAAATGCTGCGCAGTTCTACTCATATTACACTATACCAACAAGTATATGGACAGTTAGTTATTCAATAAGACTATATATACCAAAAATTCATTCTTCTTTTGATCAATAATAAAGACTGAAATAGATACATTAAGTGAAAGATGCAATATAAAATGGAACTATGAGAATCGCTTGCCAAGTGGTAGGATTGTCGAAAACGATTTGGAAACAGATGAAATATGATAATTATTGGTACTTAAACTGAGTCTGACAATTCAGATACTATCTCACTTTGGAAGAACTCCCAGAGTGACTTTTTGAGCAATGATCTAAATGGTGTGACATCTCCCCGTGAAGCACAGTGTGACATTTCCCAGTGTGACATAGTGAGAAAAATCTCTCAATGACATTTGTTCGACTCATGCACAGAAATTCTATTCTAGACTTAATTGCTTGAGGTCTCGACATTATTTTTCGATGTTGCAACTATCTTGCAACAACATTACTTGAGCTCTATCAAGTGGTGGTGCTGACATTTACTCTGCTTGATAGACATTTTGGTGAAACAACAGATATGCGTGTTCTGGTTTACTCTACTGCTTTGACCCTACTCCCGCACAACGCTGCCACATAATAGTGTTGAACTATTAATTCAAAGAATGTTAATTTCAATGACATTTATGCCTATAAACAGAGGCAACAAACTAAATAAAATAGGGTTGACTAAAAAAATAAGTATTTTGATAATCTTAATAAACAAGTATCAATGTCTAAGTTCAGATATAATCTTTTAAGTTTAAAATGTATTTCCCTCTATTTTTCTTGAAGTCTTTGCTATGTAAATATAATCAATGTCAAGAAATTGCTATTTTTATGGAGGTGTGGCTTACACATTTTGCATATTTTTATAGTAAATTACTTGAAAATATATCATAAACATACAATAGGTTTCAATGTTTTAAATAAATAAAATTCCTTACAAAATGGTTGGACATAAATTTTTTAAAATTCCAAATTATATATTTTTTATTACTTTAAATGTGTATTTATGAGTAAAATATTGACGGATTCAACTGATTTTTCCAGAATTTCGCATCAATTATTAATTTGCAGTAATATATCATGTTGCAGTTATCTTACTATTTTTTATCATCATATGTCTTTAATTTCAAATGTAGTCAATTACGTCAACTTAAATTTATCATAGTTGTCAAATAAGAGTTCCATTACACCAAAAATATGGTTTCCGCATTAGGTTTGCTTTTCCAAATTATTTTTATTTTTTCATATTTTGAAATGTGAAATTTAAATTTTTTTTTTATGACTGTTTTAATTATTTTTTCTTTAAATAGGAAAACTTTATTTTATTGTTAAAGAAAGACTGTTTTCAAATCATAATTGTAATATTTTTTTTTGTTTTCTATTGAGAATGAGTTTTTTGTGTTAAATTTTTTTCTTCAGTTAAAACATGCTCATTGTTACAATAGTTTGTAGAAAAATCTTATGAAAAGTTCGTTTATAGTATTGAATGCAGGTTTACATATTTTAAGCTATCGATACAACCTCCATGAAAAATTCACAAATTCAGTTTTAATTTATGTAATTCTTACTAGATTGTAATTTATTGTACTGAAGTATAATGTAAACAACCACATGGTTTGCTAAAAAAATACAAAAGAAAAAAAAATGAAAAAAAAAAAGAAAAAGAAAAAAATATAAAAAAAAGAAAAAAAAAGTTTAAAAAAAATATATAAAAAAATTTAAAAAAATGAAAGAAATGTGAAAAAAAAGAAAAAAATATATAAAAAAAATGTAAAAAAATATATATAAAAAAAGTAAAAATAATGAAAAAATGTAAAAAAAAAAAATTGAAAAAAAAAATATATATACATAAAAAAATGAAAAAATTATAAAAAAAAGCAAACTGTGGGGATATTTTATATATCATTATTTTATATATTAATCTTTTAATTTGTATGTAAAAATTTTTTTGTATTTTTCTACTGAAAACTTGAACAAATTAATATTTTGTATGCTTTCTTAATTTTAGTGGTTTGTGTATTAGTTACTGTTTTATTACTTACTGTACTTACTGTTTTATTTATTTATAAATATTGACAATTTTCCATAATTATAGTAGTTTCATCTATTACTTCAAGAATTTAACATTCAGTTATATTAAAATTTTGTATTTTTTTAAACCTTTTCAAATTTTTCTTCACCTAATTATAGGTTAATTGTGAAATAAATTAATTGCCTTGAACTCTTTGATCTGAAAAAAAGTTAAGTGTTATAGTTTAAAAATCTCTGCATCAGTGTTTTACTCTATTTTTCCCCAATATTAATTTTAAAATGGGAAAGATACATTGTTTTAAGTTCGGAAATGTGAAAACCTTCAGTACAAGAATTAAATTTTAAACGATGAACGGAATTAAGTACTCCGAACTAAACAATTTATTGCAAATTTTTTAATATCTTTATGCTAATAAATTCGAATTGATTAATGAAAACCTTAAAAAACATTGAAATCAAATGGACAATTCATCAACTGTTTCTGTTCAGATCATCAACTTAATGTTTCACTCTAATCAGCAGTACTATAAAATAATATTAAGAGGACGTTTTTTAAAAGTTGAACCTGTTATTTTTAATATTTACAATGAAATAAATAAAATTATTTCTGAAACAGGGCGAAGCCATACCTCTCGTTTTACTTATCGTTCGAATTACTGGAAGCCAGAAATTATGAAATTAAGAATATTTTTAAAAGCAGAACGAAGCAAATTCTTTCGGTTTGAAATGTTCGTTCCATTCACAGAAAATTAATAAGATTTTGCGCACACTTTCTGAACTTACGTCCTTGAAATGTGAATTCGTAAGTGTAAACTTTTTTTAAAAATGTTTGAAGATTTTGCTTAGCTTAAACCTAATATTTTAGTTTTTTTTTTCATTGTGGTTTCACTAAGTTATATTCATGCTTAAATGATTGTATGTAAATGAATGGCAAGCTTTATCACGATGCCCTTTACATGAATGGCAGATGTTCTTAGAGTAAATAAATAATAGTTGAATTACTCCTTTTAGATTTCAATTAAAATCTTGTCACATTGTAACATTTCATCTGAAACAACAATTTACTAAAAAAAAAACATGATTTATTATTTTTTTTAGAAAATTTGTATTTCCGAAGCTTTCATGCTATGCAACAAAAACCTGAATTTTGTACAAATATTTTAATTAAAATTGTCAGAGAAGGTTTTTGTCAGAGAAGTGAAAATAATACAGAAATCAACAGTTAAAATAAAATGTTGATTAAAGAACTCAGTAATTTCTCTGCCATTATGTTTATCCATAAATAAAAATATACTAACTTGAAAGATTTTTTTTTCTAATAAAGCACATTTTTGGTATTGCTCATGTAGCAACCTCTAATCAAATTAATAAAGTCATCATTTATAAATGTTTCAATATTTTTTTGCTTTTAATTTTTTTCTGTCATAGCAAAGAAATTTCTTCTACTTTTATGCAATGTTATTTGTACGAAACATTGGCAGAAAATGTTTCGTTTCTTTCTGTTTATCAGCCAATGTTGTATCAGTCATTAAAAAAATTTTTGTTTACATCGAAAGTGCAGGAAATTATTATAAAAAATAATTTTTATTATACAAAAAAGTCGTGATAATCACGTTGAGTAAGTTAATATTTATTAGTAGTTTTAATGTACCGTTGTTATTTTTTAAAAAATAATTTCATTTTTTAATTGGTGTTTATGACTTTCTGTAAAAGGTCAATGGACTTGTTGATCTGCAACATTTAGGTGACCATCTTGTTTTAGATTCAATTTCTTTTAATTGAAATGGGGCATTTTTAAGGGAAATGGAACAAATAACTAGCTGTACATACAAGTAGCATCGATGAAGATTCTTTTAGAGAAACCTTTCACTCTTTGTGTGAGAGAATCTTTAAAATGATGATCCATATACCCAGGAGGAAATTTTATTCATGCATATTTCGTGTTGGTCAGGATAAGGAATCTTAACGAAATCTACTATGGAACCAGGATTTGCATTGCGATTCTATAAATGGATTGAGATAATTTAGGTATTTTTTTATCACTACCAAATTATTAATTAAGGGGATATAGTTTTAATTGGTGTATTTCAAAAGTACTAACATTTATTATTTTTTAATTTTAAAAGTTTATTTCAATTTGTGATGAACAGGAAGTATTAAGGGATCTGTACATTAACAAAGTGTTAATAGTTTCTCTATTGTGCTTTGAAATTGTTTCAGTTATACGGATAAATTTACATTCTAAAACTAAGTTTTTGGTTTACTTTATCTATAAAATGTTTTTAGCATTATTGAGACAGACTATCTCATGGCCTTAGCGAGGAAAAATATGTTCAGTGTAAATAAAAAATGATGTTCGTAATGTTTAAAAAATGTACTTCAAACATGGTATTTTCATAAAACTATTGTATTGTTTTTAAATTTTTAAAAGTCTTTAGTCAGTCATGAGCTTTCAGAAACAAAATATTTTTTACAAAAAAAAAACTAATAATGCACTGTTATTTTTGTAACTTAATTACTAAATAAATGCCGATAAATGTTTAATTTATGTGCAGTAATTAATAACTACACATGGCTTGAATTTCTTTAAAAAAAATCTCACACGGTTTTATATTTAAAGTACATTTTTAAAAATTTAATAAAGAGAGTTACTTCTCTATAAAAGATATTTTTATGATTTTTTATTTTTAGTGCAAACTTTAAGACTCAGTTTTCGAAATATTTATTCGGAAAATAATTTTGGTTAATGAAATATATTTTTTTAAAATTATGTCACTGAAATATCCATGCACACGCTACTGACTCTGCATAGAAGGAATTCACTTCGAAAGAGTGGTTAAGTGCAATGTATATAAAAAAAATTAAATACAAAAAGCAATTTGTTCCCAGTTTTGCGATTGGTATATTACAAATTTATTATTAATGTTTTAAATTATATTTTATAAATATTTTTAAATACGGGACTCGTCAATTTAAAATGTCACGTATCTTAAGGAAAATCAGTTTCTAAATATAACGTTTTACTTGTTGAAACGTGCTTCCCCTGTTTGATTTTTACCAATTGACCGTTCGTTTCCAATATTAATTTGTTAAACTATTTTCAAGCTAGAAAAACTGCCAGAAAAGAAACAAGTATCCTATATTTTTAATGTTAATATGCCCATTGCTTTCTTTTAAATATTTAACCAATGATTATAATAGTAATTAATTTTCTGTGCAAAACATTGGCAATAATTACCACTTAAAACTACAAATATATAGAGCACAATAACATTTTTAGTTTAAATATGTATTACCCCTATTGTTTAGTATTTTACCAGTATAAAAGCTGCAGCGACGAACACTCATTTTTTGTTAAACTTCTGCAAATTTGGTAGAGTTTCAAGTAATTGGTCGGTTAATTATATTGTCAAAAAGAAGCCAATATATCATTGAAGAAATTTTTTATGTGTAAATTTATTGTACAAAATCCTTTTTATGCTTCAACAGTGTTAAAATCAGTATTTTTGGAGTTTAAATGCAATGAAAACTGTTTGCATTAAAAAAACGAACAAGGAACGAATTCACAATTTTCTCTCAATTTTTGTCTTGTAAGTCAAGTAGTTATGTTGTAAAAAAAATTATATCTTACATGTACCCGATTTTTTTTAAGGAAATTTTATTACGCTTTTGTTCGTTTATGGTCAACAGTTAACAACGAAACTGTGAGTTAGCATTTGTTTTCTTTGTAGTTCAGCCCTGAGATAAGACATGAGTTCTCAGGTTTCAAAGCGTTTCAGCCGAAAATGGCCTTTTTCAGAGCCAACAAATTTCAATCTTCCTACAACTCTCGGATAGCCAGAAAGTATCGGAAAGAAATGACGATAATACCGATCTTAATGTAAGTACGAATTATAATTTAACAACCGTTCCTAGCATTAGTGTTTTAAATTATCATATAAAATAGGAACTGAAAAGAAAAAACGCAAACACATACTCTCAACTATAAGAAACAGGGGGGGGGGGTGGATGAAGTTCAATCGATGGAGAGCGACATTACGGATGTTGAATCAGATGTTGCTAATGAATAATAATAATGATAGTCAATTACTTAGGGAATCAGCTATTGACAAAATAGCCATCCGTTTTGAGAATTTAATTTTAAAAACGCTTAATTTACTTAAATATAACGCGCATTATCATGATTATGGATCAGAAATAACCGAAACACTCTCTGTTATAAATGGGTATCATCAAACCTTTAGATATAATTTAGAAAAATTCGGTAACAAAATTCAGAATATAGAAGATCTACGCAAGGTCTTCACAAATAGTACTGCCCAAAAAATAATTTCATTTGGAAAGGAACAAGTTCATCCTTTTTTTGTTTCTATCGTCAAATGAAGATGATAGAGATAACAGGAATGTTAATTTTAACAATATGGATACTGATTACCCACTCCCTTTCCCAATTATGAGAGAAAACACGGACTCAAATCCAAAAAAACAAACACTTTAAGGCAACGCCTTTGTCACCAACTAGATAAAACCTAAGCAACATAGACTTGACTAATGACCCAGAAGACGGGAGTACCATTCAAAATAAAGCAACTACTGAAATTAACTACTTGTTGTTTTTGTATGCCTGTTAAGGCAGAGGGTTGTGATTGTTATTGTTTTCCAGTGGCGCTATCTATGGCCAAGAATTTGACTTCTGAAACACCTAAGCAAAACGGAAACCAATAGCTCGGTATTTTCATGGTGTATAGTGTTTAGGGCCCTATTTAATTACGAATCGAAATAAAATTAAATAAATAAAATTTTATCAAGAAAATGCTTTTGTTTTGCAGGTATATGAAATACATAAGAGAAATTAAGTATGTATTCATAAATGGAATTAAAGAAAGTTTGTTAAATAATGTAATCAAATTAGTGAATGAATTATCAATTGATAGTTAAGTTGAACAACATAGATTTCCCAAAGCGGATCCAACATATATAAGCACAATCGATTTAATGAAGACTTATCTTATTTTTTTTAGTTCAATTTTTCTTTATTTCAGATAATTTTCATAAACTCAAATAATAAAATAAATTCCTAAAATGTTATTTGTTTATGACTGACAATTTACATCTAAACTCTCATTTTTGTAGAATATAAAAAAGTCAAATTTTGTATATAAGAATGTTTTAAAATCTTGTATCCAAATTCTTTGAAGCTCAGAGAAAAAATCAACACGTATGGTTGTTCCAAGTTTTTTCATCCGTCTATAAATGATTTTTGTATTAAATTAAAAAATAAAAATCTAATTTTAAAAATTGCGCATTATGCATAAATGTTTTTCTATGTGTAGAAATTATCTGTGAATAAATAGCCCATTCTACTAAATATATTTTGCTTTTTTGGAGCGATAAATAAAAATACCAAATCCATGAAATTGGCGGTAATATAATTTTTCTGATATTTAGAAAAACTTGACTTCGTGATAAGTATAAAAAATTCTCAATTTTATGACTATATGTAAAATTGCGTAGAGGACGAGGGCTTTTTTTAAAGTAATAAATATACAAAATCAAAGAAATTGCCAATACGTTTTTTAACCATTTGATTTTACTAAGCCTGATGTTAGAAAGAAATATTTTTTTAAAAAAACACATAATTCTTGAATATTTTTCTATTCAAAATGGTATAAAAACACTTATATATTTGTATTACAAAATATACTTATCCTCAAATTTAATAATTATTTAAAATTCATTTTGAGGTAAGTATTTTCTCTGCTGATGGCGGGATCGAATGATGTGTAACTCACTTCTCTGACTGACTCTTCAAAGTTCGATGATTTTGTTTGAGATTTAGGATATTTAAGATTTGAGGAAATGGTTGAAAGTTAAAATCTTACCAGTTTTATTTGTATTTTAACACTTTATCTCTTATCTACTTTATTATAATAATTGTATTAATTAAGATAGGTCAAACTAGATAAATGTTATAATTCCCCCTTTTTTTTTTAAAAAAAAAACTTATTACAATCTGAAGATAAAAAAAAACAATCTTATTTAAATTCATTTTTGTTTCCTAAACTTAAACAAATGTTACATCGCAGTTTATTTTAAGATATTCTACATGAAAATCGTGATTACAAACGTTAAAATAGTTTAAAGGAACTGTTACCTATTATAGGATTTTTAATTACATTAAGATATGCCTATTTTCAATCATTTTTTTTATTCAAGAAATTACAATTATTAAAATAGTTTTTTGAATAAAGTTGAAATTTGCCTAATTACTTTCGAAACGGAAAATGCAATAAGAGGTGATGTGTATGAGGAAGAGTAGGCTGGAAAATTATATTTATTTTATTTGTACTATTAATTTATACTTTTGGTAAAACAATGTAGTTTATATGATAATTTATTTTCAAAATATTCAATCTATCAATAACTAATTCGGTGCGTTATCTAATAGCCAATCTCAAAGCAGTATCAAAGATTAAGAGCTTTATTTTCTTTAAAAGAATTAATAGTATAACATTCATCAACAGAGCTCTTTGCTTTCCAAAATACAGTATTAAATGCAGATAAGAGCAGTGCACTGTTATTTTAAAATGTTTTATTTAGCCGAACTTTAATAATTTTTATTTTATTTTAGCAGTTACTAAACTCTTTCCATCTTTAAAAGTTGAAATGATATTTCCCCCACTAATGATTAATTAAATGTTGCCTATCAATAATTAAACAATTCTTTGATGTTGAGTGTAGCGTTTAAAAGCTGCAGTCTCCTTTACTGCTCCAAGACCAAACATCGTTAACACCTATTCAATTTGTTGAAATCAAACAGTGATATAAAACAAGTTTGATGCAAAAATAAGAGGGATAAAATAATTTGTAATTCTCATGCTTATTTTGAGTCAAAAAAAAAATTTGTATTTGCTATACAATGCATATTTTTTTTAAATTATCCTCCATATAAAATAAACGCTAATTCTTCTAAATAAAATTATCTTGGACCTGCATTCACTACATTTTTTAATTATTAGAATTTTTTTAATTTAAAGCTACTGTCTTGGTCAATGTTTTAGCGTAATTTGCATCTTAACAGATTTTTAATAGCTTTTAAATAACATGAAACTGAATAGCTTCTTTAACGTTAATAATTTTTTTTTTTAAAAGGTTGAATTTTGAAGAGCTTATAAAGGACAATAACGTCATTCCTAAGATAATAATTAATGACAAGTGTTCTATCAAGCAACGTGTGGATTATTGAAAACTTAGACATTATAAATTTATTGATTGTTATTAAAATGAGTTACATGTAAAGTAAAAATATATTCTCAAAATTAAAGTAAAAATGTCTTCAAAATATTACCAATAAGAAAATTGTCGTTCAAAAAAATCCTGAAAACACTTATTCTGATAAGTATTTAACTTACTATTTATTTCAAGAATTTTTTTATAAAATGATATAGAAAACTAAATAAAAAGTAATTTCTTTTAATAAAAAACAATTTAACTACAAAACAAATTAAGATTTTATTATTAAATTACTTAGACAAATTTAAATTTGTGATCACAATATTCTGTAAAATCTTCAGAATGATGGGATAAAAATAGTACTATTTTGTATTTTAAATTACCATTGTCCACTCCCTTACCATTCACTTAATCAATTTGCTTTATGCGCATGCGAAAAAGGTAAACATTTTAAACACCCTATCTCAGAAACCAAAGACTTTTATATGTTATTATCATTTTTAAAAAATAAACAAAATATATCCTGTCACCTTTTTTACTGGTTCACCTAATTAGTAAAAAAACATTTATGTTGAGATTCAGATAAACAGTTAACAGTTTTAAGATAAACAGTTATACTAAATTTCTTGATTATTAAAATGATTTTTCGAGTGATTGCATTTATCTCTTGTCGAACACTATATGTTTCTTGAAAGGCAACATTTCTTAATGAAGAAAATTTTTCATGCATGTTTTTTTTTTTTAACCTATTCGTTTTCAGAAAGGTTGTCAAAATCGTCAACTGAATAAAACAACGATAGCTAAAATAAATAATAGCAGTGTTTGCTGACCGTTTTGATATTTTAAAAATATCTGAACTTTATTTAAAATTTGTTTGATTTGAATTTTTGAAAAGAGAAAACATTACTGTAATTTTTATCCTAAGATTATTATTAAAATAACAACGAAACAAAGTTTAAAATTTTGAATGGTTGCTCATCTATTTTTCTAAAGTAGATATTTTGTGATTTACAGTGAAGTAGAATATTTTTGATTTTTATATTTTTCAATTTGTTACTGCTTCTTATTAAAGTTGTCTCAAAATATGTTTAAAAGGTTTAAATGATAATGAATTACACTAATTAAAATTAAGTTATACTGAAGTATAGTTTATTATGTAAACTTAAACATTATTTTGATGTTCATCTTTACTTAGTCCTGTTGAAAAAAATATAATTTAAAAGGGTACAAAAAAGTCTAAATTTCATATATGTACTAAAAAATCATTGATTAAAATTACATAATGTAAAATATTTGAAATATTGAAATAGAGGTTAAAATGACAAATTTCGATTTCGATATAGCTGGATCAATATTTTCTAATTTATCATCTTTTCAATAGTTTCAGCCCCATCCTCATAATTGATAATTATTCCCATGTTTAGTGGGAAAATAATGTACCTTGAAATTCTTTCTAATTGTTCTAGTTAATGAATTTTTTTTCTGTTAACAGTTTATTAATTGATACACGAGCAGAAATTTATATCTAATGTTTGTACACACGTATCCGTATCATTAATTACTCACTGCCTTTGTAGCGAGTCTTTCTTTTAAATATAATTTACTAAAGACAGTTAAATATTTCATAAGTATAAATTGCAATTGTATTTGGCCTCGATTACTTTAAATTTTTTTTAAATAAAAAGAAATCTGCCAAATTTTTTAAATAAATAAGTTTAAAGTATAAAAAGTCAGTTTTGATAAACAATATTGATTTTGCAAATAAAAAAGCAAAATAAAACAGTTCTGAAATCTTCTACATTTAATGATAATTATTTAATTTTGAGATCCTTTAACAGTACTAAATAGTACTTGCGTTTTTGTTGGCCAAATCAGTTACCTCTATCCGTTGAACGGGAGGATTTCCGTATCGGTAATTACATTAAAATAATCTTAAAGGTTTTTGCTACTTCTGCACAATGGCCCACGAGAAACTTCAAAATAAATAATTAGCAGATGATAATCACCTCGTATAACTGCAGAAAAATGTAAAAGTTGGACTAATGTCATGTCACCACCAATTCTTTTGTTTTTACTAGTTCAGTTGCTGAATTATTGGAATACCTTTGGCATGAAATGAAGCAATTTTTAATTGCTTTGATAAAATCTAGCCCTGTAGCTTGAATTCTAGATCTAGCTTGAATAAATTCTCAATAGTTAACAGTCATTTACTATACATTTCTTTCCACGGTTTATAATTATATGGTAGATAAAAACCAAGCGTTATTTCTCGAAACAAGCTTAAAAGTTCTTCTGTTTTAACTTAATCAAAATATATGTGCAAATATTCGTAAATTGTTTCAAATGCTATTTCCTAGTAAACATGGCAGCAGAAACAATGCAGAATAGTCAAGGGTTCTGCAGATTTTTTCTTTTTTATTACTTCTAGGGTGAAATAGAAAAAAAAAATTTGAACACACACACACAGATATATATATATATATATATATATACACGCTTTAATACTAATTTTGTTTTCAATGGACTTGGCGTAAACATCTGCTAGACAAGAGTTATTAATTTGTAACTATGTCATATTTCAAAAACATCTCAACTTACTTTCAATCAAAAATCTATAGCTGAATAAACAGAACATCAAGAATAAATTGTTTGATGTTTGCTAAAGTAACACTAAAGACAAACATTCCATATCATTTTGCATATCTTAAAATGTTTAGAAACTTCAATTTTATAAGTTGGAAAATAAAGAAAATATAATTTAAAAAAAATTGGAAACGATTAAGTACAGCAGATGGAGAGAGAATTACTCCCTTCGTATATTCAAAATATTCTTGTTTATTTCCCATTGGTTATTGATAAATGAATGTATCCATTCTGTTGAGGAAATAAAACATCAAATAATTTATAAACATCTATCAATCACAATAACATATATAATAAAATTATCATATATTAAATACTGTAAACATTTAAAAGTTTGCTTATTGCAGCTGATGAATATTACTGAAAAGCTGTTATGAAAATCTTTTGCAAATTTATTAAACAGAAAATCATTTTATCGTTCATTGCTAATATATTTTCCAACCTCACACTTACTGAGTGTGTTAATGTGAATATAGTAAACACCATTTTTATTCAGTTCAAACCAGTAAATGATAGAATTCAGCATCGAATTTTTTCAACAAATTTTTTATTTTATAACCGTCGTTGAACAGCCGACCAAATTTTTGGTTTAAGACTACTAATGTTCTACTCAGTAGCCTTGCAACTTTGAACCCAATCAGGAACACAAGGGAACTCCTGGATCAAATATTGGGTGAAATGTGCCCGCGTGGAAGACTTTTTGATGGAACTAACACGCATTTGTGTTTAATGGAGAGGAAAACCATGAAAAACTCCCACGAATAGCCTGACTGCAAGGGGTTTCTAACCCATGATCCGTCTACCACAGAGGATATTTTACGTCAGCGCTGTAGTCGATGTTAGCCGGGTGTGGAATTCGTGTTACCCAGCCGTCACTAGGATTCGAACCCGGTACACCTCATTGGAAGGCGAACTCCCTATCCCCTGAGCTACAACGACTCTTTCAATAAGTACTGTTATTAATGACATTTTTATCGCGATTATTGCATTGGATATTTGCCTTCTTGTGCAATATATTCTTAACACTTCTTCAAATATATTCTTAACACTTGCTAAATAAGTTCGACTTGATGTATGCTAATAATCAGCTTTCAAATGTCAATTCTGGCCTTCCTTCATTTGCTTAGCAGTAAAAGTCTTAAGAATTGAAATGATAAAGTGGTTAGCATAAAGCAGTGGGTCTTTGATAATTAAAAACAAATTTCAATAGTTCTAAAAAAGGAAAAATGTAAAATGCTGCAACGGTGGATATGAAAAATGATAGAAACAGATGGAAGAGGTTCAGTTTGTGATAGTGTATGGGACAATCAAAATAAGAATGTTTGATTGAGAATAATAGCTTGTTTTGAATGACTAGAAAAAATAAGGAGGGTTTCTAACACGAATTTAAAATGTGCCCCTGAAAAATTCTATTTTTTCCAACAATGAATGATGTTATGGATTTCCTCGGTCTTCGCAATGAACTCAAAAAAATATTTAGACATTAAATACAATGTGAATTCCCCTTTTTGTTGTTTTTCCCCCGTGTAATAGGATTTAAAATCCATGGTTTGCAAAAGGAAGTAAACAAAAGTAAATCAAAAAGTAAGGACAATTTTGTATTTTTGGAAGTCGCCACATATATGCTCTGAGTGAAGTTGGAATATCCATTCATTCAATGGAATGTCGTGGAGGCAAATTTATGGATGCACTACTCCATGAGTGCATTATTGAGTAACCCTTCGATTTATAGGGTGTAACACTACACCACAGTTTACTCGATCGTGCTTTCATTAAGCAGTGCTTTCATATGTATGACCTGCGACATTCCATTGGTACATGGACTGTAATAGATATACCAACCACACTCATAGTGTATATGTGAGCACATAAGTGTTGTTTTTTTTACTTTTTTTTTCCTTGCAAAAATACGAAATTTAACTTTTTGAGTTACTTTCATATTAATGCGTAATTTAAAATGGGAGGGTGAGCCTTTTAAATATATTCTTATATTTTCGGCATATTTACTTCTTTTTGCATATTTCATTAACATTTTATGTTTTCCTCCCGTTGCATGTTTTTTTTTAACTCCTTTTCCTTTAATCTTTCGATTTATTTTTCTGCTTTTATTTTCTTGTTATTCCATATTATTTCATTAAATATCCTTTTTTTAAAAAATTTTATTTCGAATAATCATTTTTTCCTCATTTACCTTTAGCCCATAATTGCCTTTTATATTTTTGTTTGTTTCTAATAACTAAATTCTACATGTGCGTTATATACCTACCTATCTTACTTTTCGTTTTTATTTTTTATGTACTATTTAACAATTTATTATTTTTACTGAGTTATCTTGCAGTGCTTGAAATTTTGTTGAAAATGCATAATTACTTTATAGTCTATCTTGAAATTTGATATTAAAAATAATTTTGGTAAATAAATTACAAACTGATTGAAAATTTTCGATTATTTGTTTTTGTGAATTTTTTATATAGTTTTTGGTGTAAAGCTTGCGTCTTACAAAATAGTACCAAAGTTCTATTCTGAAATTTGAATGATATATTGAAAATTGAAAATGCGAGCTTGTAACAAATTACACACGCAGCGAATTGCATTCACAATACTTTTAACGACATGCAATCTCACATAGCGACTTATATAGATTTTAATGCATTGTGTATAAGTCCTTGTAATTTTGAACTGAACTCAGAAGGCAAAGAAACTTTATATCAAAAGAGGAATATGAAAGAGACAATAGAAAAATCTAGATAAGATTTTAATTCATGATGTGGTTTTTTTTTATTATCTAGGATATTTTTTTAGTTAAACGGTGGACAATTAAACATGGTTGATTTGGATAATTGATATTTTTTCTCTTTAACTGAATTAAAATATTCCCCCAGGGGATTTGCTTAACCCTACAATAAGAATTCCCTTTATTCTTATTTCTGACTATTTTTAAATTCATATTTTGTATAGCTTTTATTCATGTGTATTTCTTTTGGGAAAAAAATCGCATTTAAAAGTTAAACTATTTTTTTATAAAAATTAAAAATAAATATTTCCAATTTTTTAGATGTAATTTTTACAAATTTATTTATTTTTCGACTTTTAAAGTTTCAAAAATTTTTAAATTTTAAAAGCTAATTTAAAACAAAAAACTTATATGAAAGAGAAAATTGAAGATCAATAGTGAAGAACGGCTTAAATCCATTTTTTTAACAGAAATGACGATTGGTTCGTGAATTTTGAGATTTGCTAAGTTTTGGCAAATCATTTACTTGAAAAATCTTCCTTAGAGTTATTACACAGTTAAGTGCCTGAAATGGTTCCTGTCCAATCACCGATACTAAGAAAAGTATAGCGAATAGGACAATACTTGTTAGAGAACATTTATGGGGAAAAATTTTGAGGGGAAGAAGTGTCTTTTCCAATCAGATTTTCAAATTGAATATTTCCAGAACAACCAGCTATTTAAATACACTTATCAATATCAAGAATTGTAAATTTCGTTTTGAAATTTCTAAGGGACCTAGATAAATGTTTGTGATATTCATATACATTTTTACTTTTACGACTACAATGATCCTGAAAACTCTCAATCCCAGAACCAGCTTTCACGGATATAAATCTCCCCTCGTGATTTTCAGTTCCATCCGTGATTTCCATCAAATTGTAGGGTTTAGCAAATACGGGCTTCACTTACCCGGGGCCCCAGTGACGTTCATCTTCATTTATATTCTTTAATTTTTGACTTAAATCATGCTTGATGCATTTTTTTAATATTAACTTCTAATGACTGGAATCATATTTTCTAATAGAATGAGTTTTATATAAGTAACCGCAAAACAAAATTTTAAGACTCGCTAAAATTATGCATTTTAAATATTTAAAAGATCTTTTGGAATAAATTCAATCATGTCTAATATCTCTACAATAAATTCGCATTTTCCCTAGAAAAATGAAGATGGACTGTCGGATAGAGTATTTTCGTTTCAAGTAATTTTTCAACATTGTTCTAGGCGTTTTTTTAGATATTATGATTTAATTGAATTATAAAATATAACCTCCTAAAAATTAAAAGTATCAATCCGACTTGTTCACAAAAATTTATACACCCGATATTTTAAAGAAAAAATATTTTTCATTTTGGACAGCTAGAAATAATAGGAATTAAGAGAATTGTTTCATTATCCAGTTTTACTTATAAAGAAAAGCATATTTAATTAGTATTGATTAAAATACTTGTTCGAGAAAAGAAAGTTTCAAGTGACTTAACAGAGGAGAATTCTGTAAGCTTGAATGGAAGTAAGTTTGTTTGTAATAGTAAGTTTGAATAGAAAAAAGAGAGGAATTCTATAAGCTGAAATAATAGTTTTGAAATTCTAGAGCTTTCTATTTACTTTTATTAATTTGTTAGATTTAAGATATTTTTAATGCATGGAAAAACAAATGCTCCCAGAAGGAAATATTTTCAAAAATGTTTCAATATTAACAATTTGAGTGCTTGTTTTTAATGGATTTTATGGTAATTGGTTTTTAAACCAAACAACCCACGTGTAATCAATTCATCTAAAATAATTACACCACTATTAATTCCTTTCTACGATTGTGATTAAAGAATAAAATGGAATATTCTCCAAATTCAAATTTAAATACATTTGTTTTTCCAAATTGAAAAGTTTCTGTTCTGAATTTGAAGAAGTGCTGCAACTGTTTTAAATCACAACTAATAAAAACCTATTTGTTCAAAAAATTGTATTTTGATTCGAAACCGAGCATAAAAAATGTGTGTAACTAGAAATATTATAAAACTCGTATTTATTAGAACTATAAATAAATATCACATTATCACATATATTATCACATAAGATTAAAACTATGTATGAATATTTAACAATATTAATAAATGTTTTTCAGAGAAAGAAAAGGTAAGAAAACTGTCTGTTTTCAGGAAAGCAAAACTTTTTCTGGAAACAGATCAAATGAAAATAGCTTCTTACAGAAACTTTTTATTTATCATTTTTGATTACATGTATTTTATATAGTACTATAATTTGAAATACTGGTTAAATCTTTTCTGTACTGTTGTAATTTTTTAGGAAAAAAGTAAAAAACAATAAATATATTAAAATTTCTTAAAAAAATCTTAAATGCAAGTTAAAAAAAATTAGTATAAAAAAACTAGATTATCCATTTCAAATAAATAATCTCTATATTATAATACTCTTCAATTACAATATGCTTTGTTGTGCTATTTGGTGCAAAAACAATTTTGGTCATAAGTTTTTATTTTTAATTCATGGGATTCTCTAAAAGTAGTAAAGTTTTCATTTTGTGAAGAATTAAAGTTAAACAGGTATTCACTTATCACACTTCAGCTGAATTGCTTCAGAATTGTTTGACTCAGATAACTCCAGTGAAACCTCTCGATCACTCTCTGTTCCACAATAAAATGGTAGTTGATGGAAGTTGATAATTCTTACCTCCATTGACTTCAATATTGTTATCGAAGTTTCATGATTTTTCGCAAGAATTTTTAATTTTTTTTTTCTGAGTCATTTTCTTGGTGCGGAAGTACCACTTCTGTTATTGTCATAAAAAGACGTCTGGATGAATAAAATGTAGCGTTTATTAACATAATCCAACTGATATAATTATGGATAAAAACAACTTTTCCAATTATGAATGATAAAGATATTTTAAATAAATAAACAATTACGTTTTTTTCTCTTTTAATTTTAAATTTAATTTCATATCACAAAAATTAGTCAGCTTTAAAATATAAGAATTAGTTAGCTTTAAAATATGATGATTTGGAGAAATTTTATTTCATTTACTATATTGCATGCGTCTTACTAAGTTTAGGACATTTTAATAGGAAAAATTTTAGTAATTGAATCAATTTTTTAGATGAACACAGTTTAGTTAGCCAAACTGTGGTTACTTGAACCCTTTTTGTAATTTGTGTATTTATAACATTGTATAATACATAAATGTTTTAGAGTATTTGATGGAGAAAAATATTCTCTTGTTTTAAAATTAATTTATTATTTTTAAATAGAGCGTTTCATAATTTAGAGCACAAACCTGAAAAAAAATCGGAAAAGGAAAAAAAAATTGGTAGTTTAATATTTAACCTATGTTCGTTTAGCGTAATGTTTTGTTAGTAATTATTTCAATAAGAAAATATATATATAGATATATATATGAGTGATATTTTTTCAGCTCTAAGCATTGATTTTTAAGTTGTAAATTTATGGGTAGCATATTTTTACAGTTAACTTCAATGCAATGCAATGCAATGATACTTCTTAATGATAATATATATATATATATATATATATATATAAAGTTACACTTCAGTGTTTTTTATTTAATAATAAATTTATACACAATATTAGTAAATATATAAGCATATATTTTATTATTTTTTAATTATTATTAGACATAGACTATATAGAATTAAGTAGATTAGTTTGAAATTTTTTTAGATTGTATATGTACCGTGAAGGATCGAAATCAAGAGAATCTCTACTTTCATCAATGAATGTCAACAAACACATAGTCACTTTTGTGTGTGTTTTAAATATCGGCTGAGCATAGATTAGGAGAAACATCAGAGTAAAATATACCGGGCAATGTATACCGGATAGTCGGACATTTACTAAAGCGATTATGTGATTTTCAACATTCACAGGTATAAGTCTACAACCACTAATTTTGGTCGTTCACACTAAGCCATGTATTATTTAAATACTTCTTATTACTGATATCTAGTTTGTAAAGTTGGCACCCCTCTTCTATAGATTTTAAATTTTCATTCCTCTATTTAAAAATATTAATTTGTTTTTATTTTGTTACATTTGCTATAAATTTGTTCCAATGTAAAAAAAAAAAATTTGATATTATTTCGGGTTCATGGTTTTTGATACTATGACTCTTGATAGTATGGATTTTTTAAAGTATTTTCTTGAGATCAAAGCAATGCAAATCAGGAATTAATAATGTTTAATCTATTATTATTGAGTTATTATTATATTCTTACAGTGTATATAATTTATATTATATTTATATTATAATTATCCTCTCAAATGCGTTTGCAATATTTCTTTCTTTTTCTGAATAGAAAGCTTCTAGAAAATGTGATTGTTGGCTTAACATTCAAATCAGTTCATCACTACTCATAGACTAATAAAATTGGATCAGACTGTTACCCTAATCGTAAAACCCACCCCCTCCTCTTGTAACTAACTTCCCTTAAAAACTCTCCTCCTCCCTGATCACATTAAATTAATCAAAACTGATTCCTTAAAGAATAATTTATAAGAATGTTTTATTGGTTTTCAATTGGCTGGGCGAAAATGCTAAAAAACATAGTTTTATGCAGCATAAAAAATATGAAAAAGCTGAAAAACATAAAAAAAGAAAAGATTGCCAGCTATTTTTTACAAATAAAATATTTTATTACCTTTTTATATTTTCTCCTGTGCAACTAGTCAACTTATATAGTTATACATTGAGTTCTAATTGAACATTTATAGTTCTAATTGAAAGAGTTGAGTAAACTTCCTGAGTAACAAGTGAAATTATATAGTTTTTAATTGAGTTTTGAAAGAGTTAAGTAGACTTGTTACCCATGATGTTAAGTATACTTAAGCTAAAATGCTGAAATTTTCTTTCAGAAAAATGTCGAATTGTTAATTACGAAAAAGAAAATTTATTTACGCAGAACAAAATGTAATTTACGCAATTGAAAAACAAATATGCAAATTCAAAGAGTTTCATAAATAATTCATAAATTTCATAATAATTCATAATTTATAAATTTTAATAATTCATAAATTCATATGAAATAATTCATAAATTTTATTTTCAATCGAATTTTGAATTTGATTGGAAAAAATTTTTAATATAAAACCATAATTTTTTTTTTTGGTAATAGTTACGTATTTTTTTAATAAAATATAAAACAAAATTTGATGTCTGGAAAGTTTGTTTGACTGTCTGTTTACATTTATCTATATCTGTATTAAATTTTTAATTTTTAAAACACTTAACTAAATCAAACAATGCTAACACTAATTTTCATGCATTAGAAAACAAAAAGTATTAGGATATAAATTCGTTATCTGTTTATATAAAAAAAAAAAATATGAAACTAAAATTTACAAAATAATTTTGAACAAATATTTGTAATTTATTCAAGAACGAAATTATTAAAAATTTAAGTTTTATTCAACTTAAATATTTTTAAATTCTTAATCTTTATTGTTTTTAAAGAAAGTATCAACAAAATTGTTTTGTGCTCAATGTGATCATTAAAAATAAATTTGAATCACTAATCTTTTCTTTTATAGATGCGCTATTAAACACTTATTAAATTTTTAAATGATAAATAAGTTTGTAAGCTTTTATTAAATTTCATTTCGACTTATTTAGGATTAAGTATTGCAACATTAATTGTTTTTCTTAAAAGAAAATACTGAATTTTTTATTTTGCTGTCGTATTGAGTTCAATTAACAATATGCGTAATGATTGCAAAATTAGACTATTGCTCGAGGATTATCTTGCTTTATCATGAAAGAAAATATTAATCACGAAATTGGAGATAAAGAAAAAATTAAGTATTTTTACTGAAATCAAAAATGAATTTTTTGCCTTTTTTATTTGTCGCTCCTTTGCGATTGCCTGGGTTCAACAAATGGTTAAAACCAGCCCTGTCCAAACATAGTAAGGATTTTCCATTTTGTTCATAAGATTCTTCCTAGTTGCCTATTGGCAATCATAGAAGAGCAGTCTACCTATATTATTAGTCTATGAAAGAACTCTTCTGTATGTGTAGCTAACTTAATTTATTCTGTTTTGTGCCATACATAAAACAGAAGGTAATATTTTAAGTAAATATGGATAATGGAATGTTTTTAGTGTCTTCTGAGTTTGGAGTTCAAAAAATAAAAATAATAGAACACGCAATAAGTAGTTAAGCTGATTATTAAAGGTTATAAAAAAATAAACATTTAGCAAAATTGAATTAAGGAATTGCGATTTGTCTACGAAATTTGAATTTTTTTTTACAAATATGTTATTTTTAATGTGCAGTGTTATCAACTGCAACAGATAACGCTTAGAAAATACTAAATTGAATGAATTTCTTAATCTCGAAATTTAAAGTAGAATAATTGTTGTTGACTATCATATTTACGACGTCAGTACTTATACGTCTACTTTTTACTCTTTAAAAAACTGTTGCACAATATTTACTTTTTAAATTTGTTTTTAATCAACTATTTCTTTTCAGGTGAAACTAATACATATTTTAGATTTTTTTCTAGTTTATTGAAGTCGATGTCTTGTGTTCTCTGATTTTATTTGACTGGATGAATGGCTTTTTGTATGCATACACACAGATGAAGATATCAGGAAATATTTAGAAAATGTTGGGTAAGTTTAACGATTATATTATAATGAATTGAAAATGATTTGAAAATATTTTTCTTAAAAGCTGATGATGGCTTGGAGGACAGAGCGTTTGCGTTCCAATGAGGTTAACCGGATGCGAACACCAGTAATGGCTGGTCGATAAGAATTCTGCATCCGACTAGCACCGACTACAGTGCTGACGTGAAATATCCTCAGTTTTAGACAGATCATGGGTTAGAGTCCCGTTGCCTGCAGGCTTACCGTGAGAGGTTTTCGTGGTTTTCCTCTCTATGTAACGCAAATGCGGGTTTGTTCTATCATAAAGTCCTCCACGGCGGCTCATTTCACTAAATACTTTATCCAGGAGTTACCTTGTCCTCTGGATTGGGTTCTAAATTTCAAGGTTACGGAGTTGAACATTAATAGTTGTAAACCCAAAAAATTTAGATCGACTGGTGAGATTATTGCACCCTCATGAGCAACTCTGTTGCATTTTGCTAGATATTCTCAATTTCTGGCTTAATTTTCCAAGCTCTGATCTCAAGGTCATTCTATAATGGTTAATATAATCAAGAAAATAGTTATTTGTTCGAAACTAGTTATTTTATCATGATCATGTAAAATCTTTGAAAATTATTTTGCATTTCGCTAATGTAGTGATTAAAATTATTTTTTGACTGCTTAAAAAGTACTTAAGAGGAGCTTATTTTTTGTTGAGAAATATCGCTACGCTCCCTGTAAAGGTTTGAGAATCAAACTATATATATATTTATTAATTAATGCAAGTGGTATATTAGTTCCGAAATCAAATACGAAAACGTATTTTCTTTGAATAAAAATGCATTTTATTCACTGCGGATTTGGGTTTCTGACACTCAAAATATAGGGGGGGGGGTGAGAGAAACCATCCTTAAGAGACACAGGAACTAACCATACCTTGTGTTCATGGTCTAAAACCCTAATAAAGTTATTCAAATGAATATCTTCGATAGGACATATGAAAAAGAGAGTACTAACGGCTGTTCAGAAGGAGGTGTTTTATCACCATTACTTTGGAATTTGGTAGTAAACAGTCTAATAACACAGCTAAACGATTTAGGCTACTCTACTCAGGGACATACGGATGACATTGTCCAACTTATCCTTCCCAAGTTAAAATTTTTGATGGTCTCCTATTGAAGAATCAACATAATCTTGATGGAAACCATGAATAATTCCATCATGAACCATCATATTTTTGATGGTAATCAACATAAGTAACCATCATCCCTATGTAACCACCCAAGAATTCGGACTGATTTACAATTATCGAACATAAGAATAGCAACTTGTTTTGATGGTTTGTTTATGTTGAACCATCAAAAATTTCGATCATAGTTTCTTAGAAATCAAATATTGGAACGATCACGAAGCATAATCAACTCAATGTAGGAATTTGGACTGACTTATGATCGGCCAACACGGAGGAAAAAAATGGTTTTGATGTTATATTTCTATGACGTAACAAGAATTTCCATATAACGATCATGGAAATGTATTGTTGGAACCATTGTGGACCATTACGGTTGATCATGGATTGTTGATTCATGAGAATTAAACTTCTCCTCATGATTAACCACCATAGCATTAAAGTAATATTTTCCATCATGAAATGATGGAAGTTTGTTGGCATGTCAATCACTATGAACACAGAATGGAAAATCTTGGATGATGGTGACCATCAAATGATTTTGGACAATCATGAATCGCTCTGAAACCAACATAAGCCATCAAAACGTTTCAAAATTATCATCAATAAATATTTTTCATGTAAGGTAAAGATTTTCACATAACTTGCCAGCTCATGAATGCTATGCAAGCAAATGGCGCATTGAAAGGAATTTGATTATAAATCCACAGTTGCCCACTCTCGTACCATGCACTCACAAAATAAAAAGGGATTGCTTTTTCACCTAAGAAACTGTTAAAAGTCCAAATCAACATTGCATGTAAAGGGAAATTTTTTTTGCCTAATCCTTGACCAAAATTTAACCTGGAACAAACATGTTGGTTACAAAATTAATCAAACCAAAGAATGTATCATGATTTGTCAGGAGCGTGCTTATAACTAAAACAACAGGAGTTTAATAACTGAAAATTATGAAGCAAAAAAATAAGTGAACCACCCCGATTAGTTTTTGAGAAATCGAATTTTAAAAAAAGAGTTTAAAATTTGATTTCTCCGGAACTAATTGACCTATTTCATTCAAATTTTGTATTTTGCCATGTAAAATTATATTTTCTTTAGAGTGATGTAAAAAATTTTATACTTTGCAATATAAAACTTTTTTGACTAATATTAAATAAATTATAAAAAATAATAAATATTTATTCAAAGGTATATTTTATATAGAATTATCTTTGTATAAATGAATTTTATAATTGTTTGATAAAGGTTTTCAATTGTCTTTTAAATTTCTCGAGATATGGATAAACACGCAAAAAGTAAACATTAGGGACAGTCTAAATTTTGGAACACTCTCCTGATCGAACTATTTGTACCCGATTCTTAGATTGCGACTATCCCCGTTAGTTGAGCTGCATTGGATCAGGGGATAGAGCGTTCGCCTTCCAATGAGGTGAACCAGGTTCTAATACCAACGGTGGCTGGTAGATACGAATCCACATCCGGCATGCACCGACCACAGTGCTGACTTGAAATATCCCCAGTGGTAAACGGATCAAGGGTTAGTCCCTTTGCCGTCAGGCTAACAGTGGGAGGTTCTCGTGGTCTTCCTCGGCCATGTAAAGCAAATGCGGGTGTTTTCCATCAAAAAGTCCTCCACGAAGCCAATCTTCTCGCAATATTTAATCCAGGAGTACCCTTGTCTTCTAGATTGGGTTCAAAAGTAAAAGGCTATGGAGTTGAGCATTAGTAGTCTTAAACCCATAAAAGTTGGGCCGGCTGTTCAACGACGATTATAAAATAATATAAAATAAAATTATCCCCTATAGTTTGGAGGTCAGAAATCCGAATCGTCAGAAAAAAAATATGTTTATTCAGCGCAAGTACGTTTTTGTGTCTAATTTCGTATTTTAAAATATTATCTGCGCTTATTAATTAGCTTGTTTGAAATAACTCCCTCGAACCATTAAAATTGAGTCCTAGAACGTGAAAATCCGATCATTAGATCAAGAGTTATTCAGGATGGCGCACTGTACACATCAATTGTCAGGCCTGCTATCCCTCTTGCTTCTGTGATTCGGTGGCGCAAAATGGAACAGAACTACTTTACTAAATTTGTTGTGGTGCCTGAATACAAGTGGTTTTTAAATATAAATGTTTTTCTTCAGTTCTATATTTTAACTACAAGATGGTCCTCTTTTCTTTGGTTAAACTATGTTGGTTTAGTTAAAGATAAATAATTCCTTTGATTTATTAGGATATATTTAACAATTAAAATTTAAGACAATGGAAGCTTATTTACAGGTTTTATTTTGCACTTGAGTATTAAGGTTCCAATTGAAAACACTAAAGTACTGAAAAGATTCAACGCAATGGACTACACATTTCAACGTATCTTTCGAAACAATCCTTACTGCAACGAGGGTTTTTCTCTTCAATTTTTAAATATATTTTTTAAATAAAGAATGTTCTGCATCAGGAACAAACACTTTTTATTATAGATATAAGAATTCATGAATATTATTAATGTATGAGAGCAGTGCAATCATTCGATTGCCCATTACGAATTGAGTTTAATTTTTCTCATTTTTTTTTCTTTCTAGAATCTGAAGATAATCTTTTAAGATTACCAGTAAGTACTCATCTGACATTCATGAATGAAATCAGTGTAGAGTTAGTGAGTATTGTAGGTAAGTTTTAATTAAATTCAAAAGATTTTTTACGTGACGACCACAAAATGGTTGCTTACTTTTCTACTTCAATAGGTAAGCTCACACTTGTAAGGTAAGCTCACACTTGTAAGGTAAGCAATATTTATTCTGGATGGTAAGATACTAGAAGTAAACTCTCATTTATTACTGAAAAGAGGTAATGCGTTTTTTCTTTTGAATAGAAAACAGAATAAATTTAATTCGGTTTTTGTCTCGTCGGTTTGCCGTCGGCCCGCAATATGCGCTCGAGATTTTCTCGCTTTTAAATCGCATGCGATGATTTTCGATCGTTCTGTTTAATCATTTTTTCATCATTAAGCGGTCACCACGTCTTTTTTTTTTATATATATAGCTCTAATTTTTTTTCATCGGAGCTTTGAGTTTAAACTTTTTCCTTTTTCCATTCTTTCATATGTGTGTTCCAAACTTTTTCTTCCAACGTTTATGTTCCAATTTTTTATTATTCAGCTGTGTTCCAATTTTTTTTTATTCAGTGTTTTTGCTTCTACTTTTTTCGTTCTATGTTTGTGATCCGAAATGTTTCGTTCTGTATTTGTTTTCCAAATTTTTTCATTCTGTATTGGTGTTCCACATATTTTTCAACCATTGTTTGTGATCCTAATTTTTACATCCTGTGTTAGTGTTCCAAATTTATTCATCCTGCTTTTGTATTCTATGTTTTTTCGTCTACTGTTTGTGTTCCATTTAGTTTCTTCCAATTTGTGTTTTTTATTTTTTTTGCCTGTGGGCTTCATGTGATATTTAAATGTTTTTAATGTTTTTCTGTAGCTTTTTCAAGGTGTTATTCGATTGGTAAAATTTTTTGTTCACATGCATTCAAGCTGGATCTTTGTTTTTTACACCTTTTTTTTTTTGTCGCACCATCTTTATGTATTTTTTACGTATTCAATTCTATTCCATATTTTCAATTTTGTTTGCATTTAATGTTTTATTTTTCCAATTTTTGTTTTTTTATTTTTCCAGTTTTTAATTCCGTTTTAATGCTTTCTACCATTTTTTAATTGGCTTTTTATTTTATTCATTGCTATCCATTCTTTTTTTTTAAATGTCTATTCAATTTTTTTTCAATATATGATCTGTTTTTATTTCCAATATGTGTAATATTTTTATTTCCAGTACGTGTTCTTTTTTAAATTTCCAGTTCATGTCATGTTTTTATTTACAATGGATTTTTCAAATTTTATTTTCCATAGATGTGTTCCAACTTTCATTTTTATTGTGCAGTTAAAATTTTTTTTCTTTCCATAAGTATTTCAATTTTTCTTGTTTTCAATGATCTAGGTCCGATTTTTATTTTTTAATGTGTGTGCCAAATTTTTTTTTTCATCCAGTGTTAAAGTTTTGAGATTTTTGGTTTAGTTTTTATTTGTGTTTCAATTTTTTTAGTTCTTTATGTTTCAAATTTTTTGGTTTTGTGATTTTTCTAAATTCTTCTATCAGTTTTCTATTAGTTTCTTGCGGGTGTTTGATTTTTTCCTCGAGTGCTCTATATGTCTCTGTAGCGTTTTCAGGGTGTATTATTTTATCATTCAGGGTGTATCGTTAGTATCATTTTTGTTCAAGTACATTCGATCAAATTCGTCCTGACTTTTCTCGCCTTTATATATTTTTTTTTTTTTAAACTGCTCCATCTTTATATATTTCTTGCGTTTTAAATTTAATTACGCATTTTCAATTTTTTTCCATTTAATTTTTCATATTTCCAATTTTTATTTTTCATTTTTCAAGGTTTTTTTATGTTCTCAACCATTTCCTATTGTTTAATTGACTTTGTTTTATTCAATGTGATCCGGCTTTTCATCGTTATTCTTTTTTATGTAGATTCCATTTTTTTTCAATCTGATCTGTTTTCATATATAATATGTATTTCATTTTTATTTCCAGCATGTGTTCTTATTTAATTCTCAGTGTGTGTTCTTTTTTTTTATTTCCAGTTTGTGTTCTATTTTTTACATTGTGTGTTTCAAATTTTCTTTTCCAAAATGTGTTCCACTTTTCATTTTTTAATATGCGCTTAAATTTTTTTTCAATGTGTTTTTTCTTTTTTTTCTTTCAATGTGTGCTTCAAATTTTCTATTTTCAATGCTCGGTTATATTTTGAATTTACAATGTCTGTTTCAATTTTTTTCTCTTCTTTGTTTGTGTTTCACATTTTAGCGTCATTTGTTTGTGTTCTAAATTTTTCGTTCATTGTTTGTGTTCCAATTAGTTTTTTGCGTGTGTTTAATTCTTTTCACTGTGTTACGTCAAGCGCTCATGTATCATAACTTTGATCTAGCTGCACTTGAATGTTATTTTGATTTATGTTGCTAAGTTGGAGAGACTTCCAAAAAATTCCATGGTTGGCAACAGCATTTTATTTTTTAAGTTGTTTATTTTTATTTCTTTTAGAATTCGTTCTTTTTTTTAGCAATATTTCTATATATGAAGAAAATAAAGTAAATATTTAAGTGTTGTGAAAAGAATCTTATTTAGTTCAACAAAGTACTTCATTTGGCGCCCAAACAGGGACCACAGCAGATAAAAAATTTCAAGCTTCTTCAAAATCGAAATTAAAAAAGCAGATTTGTTTGTGGTTCTAGAAGAAATTGGAGAGACAGTGCCGGTTGGATCAACTTTAGCAAAATTAAAAGACTTGATTTTGGCTAGCAATGAAAATAAAAAGGATCCAGAATTCGTAAAACAGGTATTTGAAGATACTGTTAAAGAGAGAAAGAAACAAGAAGAACAGGAGAAAGAAGCCATAGACTTGGAAAAGGTCCGAATGGTTATACTTCAAGAAAAAGAAGCCATAGAATTGGAAAAGGCCAGAATGGCTAATGAATTGGAAATGGCCAGATTACAGGCGCAAAATCGAGAATCAACAGTTCAAAATGTCGCCAATTCAAGTACAATTAATGCGGAGGCTGTTAATGCTAGGAGAAAGTTTACGTTACCAAAGCTGGAGTTCAGGCAGTTTTGCGACGATGTCAAGGAATGGCTTCCGTTTTGGAGCCAATTTCAGCACATAGATAAGGATGTGGATATTGCCCTTGAAGACAAATTCCAATATCTGATACACCCGTGTAGTAAATGGTGACTGATGCACGTTAAATCTGTCGAGTCTCAAAGTCCTCCATGTTCCCATAACAAATCAATACCTCTGGGGGTACTGATCCAGGAGTTTCCTTGTCTTCTGGATTGGTTCAAAATTACAAGGCTACGGAGTTGAACATTAGTAGTCGTAAACCCATGGAATTGGGTCGGCTGTTCAACGACGGTTATAAAATAAAATAAAATATCTGATACAAGCTACTGTGATGGGTTCCAGAGCGAGAGATATTGTAGAAAGTTTCCCGCCAGCTGGGGAAAATTAAACTAAAGCCATCGATAGTCTGAAATCGAGATTTGGAAACGAGGATCTTTTAGTGGAGATATACGTAAGGGAACTTCTCAAATTAATTATTAATGTTCAGGTAAATAGATCTTTTCCGCTTACCTCTTTATATGATAAGTTGGAAACATATTTAAGAGCATTAGACACTCTTGGGGTTGCTACAGACAAGTGTGCAGCTATTCTCTACCCGATGGTAGAATCCTGTTTTCCGGAAAATTTTTTAAAGGCCTACCATCGGAGTAATTCTTTAACTCCAAAATTAGAAGCCAAAGAAAGGCTAAACAAACTGATGGTGTTTTTAAAGGCAGAAGTGGAGGGGGAAGCCCGAATTAATTTATCTATGGATGCTTTTGGCCTGGTCAAAGTTGAAGATATCAAGGTAGCTAAGAAGAAAAAAGTTGAATATGAAAAGAATAAATATAGAGCACCATCAACAGTCGCTGTTTTACACGCAGCTTTTTACGTAAAAGAACAAAGAAGAGGTTGCCTATTTTGTGAAGGCAAACATAATAGTTTCGAATGTTTTTCCGCCTAGAAAAAGCCTTTAGTTGAGAGGCAGGAAATTGTAAGAAGTAAAAAAGGGTATTTTGCGTGTTTGGCTCCCATTCACGTAGCTAAGTACTGCAGGAATTTCGTAAAATGCCTGATTTGTGGTCGAAAACATGTGACACTCCTGTGTGAAAACCTAGAACAAATGAGAAAATCAGCTTCGAAAGAGGGAGAAAAGGCGCAGACGGAAACATCTGTAAATGAACTTAACATGGCGAATTTAAATCAGACGCCAGAAGTGTTTCTGCAAACTTCGGTCGCCAAACTTGTCGCCAATGATAAAGAAATGAATGTTCGTCTGATAATTTATACAGCATCGTAGAGATCCTACACCCTTAATACCGTTGCCCAGAAGATGATGTATACTCCTTTAGGAGAAATGAATGTGGCTCATTCCCTTTTTGGAGGTGTAACTACTGATGTTAGAAAACACAAGAAATATAGAAATATGAAATAAGAGTTACATCGCTCAAAGGAAAATTCTCTTGCAATTTAGAGGTATTGGGCCAAGATGGTATTTGTGAGAAGATATTACCTATAAACAGAGGTCCATGTCTGAAGGAACTTAAGAGTTTAAAAATTTGTTTAAATGATGTTAGCCAGACTTATGAACAAGTACAAATACTCGTAGGAGCAGACATGATAGGCAAGTTATTGACTTGACAGCAAAAGTTTTTGTCAAAGGGCATGGTTGCAACCGAAACAAATCTTGGATGGACCTTAATGGGAAAGGTACCTCATCATAAGCCTAGTACCGAAAGTATCGCCATGTCGGTGATATCACTTTTCGTAGAAGAAGCCGAGATGGCCGATCTATGGAGATTAGTTTTAATAAGAATCAAAGATCCCATTGAGAAGAAATTGAAAAGGGGAAAATATTTTGAAGTACAGGAACATTTTCTTAAGACGGTAAAGGTCAATGAACAAGGAAGGTACGAAGTACGTTTACCATGGCAGGAAAACGAATCTTTCTTACCTAATAACTTTAACTTGGCAAAGAGGAGATTAGAGCGGACCACAGTTCAATTGAAATCGAAGAATATTTATGATGATTATGAAAAGATCTTTAAAAGCTGGCTTGATGGAAAAATCATCGAAGAAGTACCCTCTAATGAAACTGACTTACCAGGATATTACTTGCCACATAGAGCTGTAAAAAAAGAAAGCAGCACCGCCCTAATAAGGCCGGTATTCGATGCTTCTGCCCATATGAAAGGACACACTTCCCTTAACGACTGTTTACACAGCGGTCCTAACTTAATCGAACTTATCCCGGATGTCTTACTGCGTTTTAGAGGAAGAAGTATTGGTATTTCTTCAGATGTGAGAAGAGCGTTTTTACAATTAAGTGTCGCCAAAGAAGATGGAGATTTTTTAAGGTTCTTATGGTGGCAAAATGAGGAGGACAAAAAGTGTAAAATATTTCGACATGCAAGAGTTGTCTTCGGAGTAACGAGTAGTCTTTTTCTTTTGACATCTGTCATCGGGTATCATATACAAAATGACCAAGATAACGATGAAGTTTTCAAGAAAAGGCTCTTGCAGAGTTTCTATGTCGACAATTCTTTAACCAATGTAGATACTCCACTTGAAATGAAAGAATTTAAGCAAAAATCTATTGAATTGATGAGAAAAGGTAGTTTCAAGTTGAGAAGTTGGGAAAACTCACATTGCAAAGACTCGCCCACAGAAACAACTATATTAGGTTTAAAATGGAATAAAGTGGAAGACACCCTCAAGATAAATATGAGTTGGTCTATCGATCTATTCTAACGCTCTATTCTGTCTATCGCTCATCGCATTTTCGATGCTATTGGATTTACCACTCCAGTCATGCTGTGCCCAAAGTTAATACTACAAAAGGCATGGGTGATGGGTGTTGCTTGGAATGAAGAGATTAGAGAAGATCTGAAAAAAGAGTTTCTTCAGTGGTATGCAGAATTGAAAATATAGGAAGAAATTGAGATTCCCAGGTGGATTCAAGTTAATTCAGAAAATCTAGAGAACCGTTCCTTACATACATTTTGCGATGCCAGTAAAGAGGCTTATGCAGCTGTGGTTTTCTTAAAGATAGAAGAAAAAGATGGCGTTAAAATCAGTTTTGTGTCGACAAAGTCTCTAATTACGTCACTCAAAGGAAGGACCATACCAAGGGTGGAGTTAGCTGCTGCCTTAATGGGAGCTAGACTCTCACAATCAGTTTTACAAGCTCTCGACTGGAAGAATATCAACCAGTATTTTTGGAGCGATTCCACAACAGTTCTCGCTTGGATAACCAAAGCAGAAAATTGGTCCGTTTTTGTTAGGAATCGCACAGATGAAATAAGACAATTGAGCGACTTCTCCTTCAGGCGGCATGTTGCAGGAAAATTGAATCCGGCAGACCTTCCTTCCAGAGGATGGTCTTCTGAAACATTGAAAGCTATGAAATGGTGGGAGGGTCCAGTCTGGTTGAAAGAACCTATCCCAACTTGGAATATTACCACAGAGATTGATGTCCACAATGACGAGGAAATTGTAAAAGAACGGTTGAAGTCTGGTGGTTTTCTGACCAATTGCAACCAATTGACTAAAGAAGACGGGTGTCAATTGAATCCTAACTTTGACAGAGAAGAAATAATATCTGACCAACGGCAGTATTTAACAGTCTCAACTTGCGGCATTAATGTAGATCTTTCGTGGATTTTCTCTTACTTTTCTAAATATTCGAAGATTCTACGAATGATAGCGTGGATGCTGAGGTTCACAAGCAATTCACAGCTCAAGAAAGAAGAGAGAAAAACTGGTGGACAAAAAGTGTCTGAATTGGTGATAGCTGAAAAAAGGTTGGCAAAACTAGTTCAGGAAATAGTTTTTGGCCCAGAAGACATTGACAGGCTCAAAATAATATCTGTGTTTAAAGATGAGGGAGGCCTACTGCACGTCAAAACCATGTAGACAGAAAGGAAAGACGACGCTGATTTTATATTTCCGATTCTACTACCCAGCGAACATGATCTTGTTGACTGCATATTTTTAGTTTTGAATCTGAAAATGTGCCATGCTAGTTTAAATGTATTGATGTCTAAACTAAGAGAAAGGTTTTGATCAGAAAGGTAATCAAGATCAAAAAAGCATTTAGAAAGGTACTGAACCGTTGTATAAGGTGCAAGAGACTCGAAGCCGGACCAATACAAACTGTTCCTGTGGTCTTACCAGAAAATAGAGTCAGAGATGCGTCTCCTTTTGAAAACAGTGGAGTTGACCTATGTGGCCCCCTAATTCTGAATAACCAATCGAAAGTGTGAGTCGTCCTCTTCACATGTGCTGTTTACTACGCCATCCATCTAGAACTGATACAGTCACTTTCCATACATGATTTTTTCTTGGCTCTTCGAAGATTCATAGCCAAAGGTCATCTATAGTGACAATGGAACCAACTTCGTGGGAGCCGACAACCTATTCAAATCTATGGATTGGAAAGCTATCGAGATAGAATGTTCAATAAATCAAATTCAGTGGTACTTTAGTCCCCCTGCTGCTCCATGGAGGGGAAGTTTTGGGGAAATCATGGTAAAGCTGATCAAGACCCTTTTGAGAAAAGTTGTAGGTAGATCTTCATTGAATTACAAAGAACTACAAGGTGTTCGTATCAATTGTGAAAGTACTGTAAACTCAAGGCCCCTAACGTATGTTTTCGAAGACTCCAATGACCTGATTCCATTGACACCTGTATTGTTCTTAGGTTAGTTAACAGAGGTGGGTGTTCCAGACCTGGATAATATCGACAGAGTAAACCTAAAGAGAAGATTTCGTTATTAACAAAATCTAAGGGAAGCTTTAAGAAAGTGATTTAGGGACGAATACCTTGGAAAATTAGTAATGCGTCCGTCTAAGGTTAAAGGTAATCAACGAATAGCTGTGGGAGATATCGTCCTAATTGAAACTGAAGGTAAAAAGAAGGTTCTCTGGCCAATGGGAAGAGTGACGGAAACCTACGCAGGAAAAGATGGGAACATCAGAGTAGCTCGTCTTAAAACGACTACCGGAGAGATGGTTCGTACCGTTCAAAGATTTTTTCCTGTTGAGATGTCTTGTCCGGTGGAGGCTGCTATAACAAATGATATAGCGGAATCTCCTGAAAGAAACGTTTTAGTTATTGATTCCTCGACTCGAAGAGTCATAACAAGGAGTGGCAGAACTGTGAAGATTCCGACCAGATTTTTTGACTGAATAGTCTCCTTCGGAACTCCTATAACTCTAATTGTCATAGCTCTAATTTGTTAGTAGTGCATATAGTAAGCTTGACTGATTGTTTTGATTAATATTTTGATATTATAGTTAACCAAAAGGTGGGAGTGTTACGTCAAGCGCTCAGGTATCATAATTTTGATCTAGCTGCACTTGTATGTCATTTTGATTTATTAACTAAGTTAATTTTCAAAAAATTCTATGGCTGGTAACAGCACTTTATTTTTTAAACTGTTTATTTTTATTTCTTTTAGAATTCGTTCTTTTTTTTTTTAGCGAAATGTTTTTAACCTAACAGAATTCTTTACCGACTGTTCTCTCTATATATGAAGAAAATAAAGTAAATATTTAAGTGTTGTGAAAAGAATCTTATTTAGTTGTACAAAGTACTTCACACTGTGTGCTTTATGTGTGTTTTCCATTTTTTTCAATATTTTTCAGTAGCGCTTTCAGAGTGTTTTCCCATTGGTAACATTTTCGTTCAAGTACATCAAATTCGATCAAATTCACCTTTTCTGTTATCGCCTTGTTTTGGTTTTTGAACTGCTTTCTCTTTATGTATTTTTACGTGTTCAATTTTATTCTTTATTTTCAATTTTGTTTGCATTGAATTTTTTCGTTTTTCCATTTTTTTTCTTTTTGATATTTCTATTTTTCAATTTGTTTTAATGTTTAATTTCATTTCCTATTTTTTAGTGGGCTTTCTATTTTATTCATTATGTTCCAGATTTTCATCTTTTTTTTCGTACATAGATTTTTTTTTCTTATATAGATTCTTTTTTCTTATATAGATTCTTTTTTCTTATATATTTCCTTTTTTCTTAAACGGATTCTTTTTTCTTATATAGATTCTTTATGCTTATACGGATTCTTTTTTCTTATATAGATTCTTTATTTCGATATGATCTGTTTTTATTCCCAATATGTATTCTATTCTTCATTTCCAGTAAGTATCCTTTTTTTGTTTCCAGTGTGTGTTCAGTTCATGCTATTTTTTTTATTCCTAATGAATGTTTCAAATTTTATTTTTCAATATGCAGTGAAATTTTTTCCTTTCAATGTATGTTTCATTTTTTTTTTACTTTCAATATCTGTTTCAATTTTTTGTCTCAAAGTATGTTTCAATTTCTCTGTTTTTAATGCTCAGTCCTATTTTTATTTTCCAATATGTATGCCAATTTTTTTTTGTTTCAGTGTTTGCATTCTGAATTTTTTCATCCAGTGCTCTGTTTTCAAATTTTTTATGCCTGTGTTTTAAATTTTTTGTCCTTTAATTGTGTTTCAAATTTTATCATTCTGTGTTTGTGTTCAAAATTTTTTCTTTCCGTATTTGTGTTACTGTTTTTTTTTTCGTCCGGTGTTTGTATTTAAAATTTTTTTTGTCTTGTGTTCGTGTTCCAAATTTTTTTGGTACTGTGTTCGTCTTCCTATTTGTTTTTTTTTGTTTTTTTTTTTTTTGCCCCTGTTTATGTTCTAAATTTTTACATTCAATGACATTATTTTAATTTTTTCATCCAGTGTTTGTGATCCAAATTCTTTCTTCCAATATTTGTAATTCAAATTATTTCATCCAGTATCTTTGTACCAAGTTTTTTCGTTCTGTGTTTGTGTTCCTTTTAGTTTCGTGCCTTAGTTAAATTTTTTTTCTCTGAATGCCTTGAGTGGGTCTTACATTTTTCAATGTTTTTCTGCAGCGTTTTCAGGGTGTTTTTCAATTGGTATCATTTTCGTTCAAGTACAATCGATCAAATTCGTTCTTACTTCTCTCGCCTTGTTTTTTGAACGGCTCCATCTTCATGTATTTTTTACGTGTTCAATTTTATTCCATATTTTTATTTTAGTTTTCATTTAATTTTTTATTTTTCCAATTTTTGTTTTTGATTTTTCCAGTTTTGCATTCTTTTTTAATGTTTTCTACTATTTCCTGTTCTTTAATTAACTTTCTGTTTTATTCATTGTGCTCCGGCTTTTCATAGTTTTTTTTTATGTAGATACCATTTTTTTAAATATATGATTTGTTTTTATATCTAATATGTGTTCTATTTTCATTTCCTGTGTGTGTTCTTTTTCATTTCCAGTTTCTGTGTGTGCTTTTCTTTATTCTCAGTTTGTGTTGTTTTTATTTACATTGTATGTTACAAACTTTCTTTTACTATATGTGTTCCACTTTTCATTTTTCAGTATGCGTTTAAATTTTCATTTTTCAGTATGCGTTTAAATTTTTTTCTTTCCATGTTTATTTTTCAAACTTTTTCAATGTGTGTTTGTTCCAAATTTTTTCATCCTATCTTTATGTTTCAAACTTTTTCGGTCTATTTTTATGTTTGAAAAATTTTCGTGCTTTGTTTGTGCTTCAATTTTTATCGTTCTGTGTTTGTATTCCAATTTGTTTGTCCTGAGTTCATGTTTCTAATTTTTTCGATCTGTGTTCGTTTCTTAAATTTTCTCATCTTGTGTTTGTTCACAATCTTTTCATCCAGTGTTGTGTTCCAAATTTTTTTCACCTGTATTAGTATTTCAAATTGTTTCATCTAGTGTTTGCGTTCCATGTTTTTTCATCCTGTACAGTGTTCCAAATTTTTTCATTCAATGTATGTGTTCCAATTAGTTTCTCCCAATGCGCGTGTACAATTTGTGCTTGAAGTGTGTTTTATATTCTTTCAATGTATTTCGATAGCTTTTTGAGGGTGTTTTTTGATAGGTAACATTTTGGTTCAAGTACATTCGATCAAATTCTCCCCTTCTTTTATCATCTTGATTTATTTTTTTGAACTGCTCCCTCTAAATCTATTTCTTTACGTGTTCAGTTTTATACCAAACCGTATTTTTACCCAGTGTTTTTGTACCTATGTTTCGCGATCCATGTTGGTATTCCAAATTGTATCGCCCTGTATTTGTATTCTATATTTTTTTGTCTAGTGCTCGTGTGTGTTTTGGGTATGCGTTCCAAATATTTTTCGCCCAGTGTTTGAGTGCAATTTTTTTTTTTTTTTCAGAGTTACTGTTCCAATTCATTTCTTTCAATGTGCGTGTTTTTTAATTGTATTTTGTATCTTTCAAATCTTTCCTGTGTCTTTTTTTAGGGTGTTTTTAAATGGGTAATATTTTTGTTCAAGTGAAGTTGATCAAATCCATCCTTGTTTTTATACACGTATTTCGTTTTTCTTACCATCCATTGTATTTATATATAAATCGTTTTGTTTTTAGAGTTTTGTATTCTTCGCTTATTAGTTTTTTTTTTTTTTTTTTTTTTTCATTTCCAATTTTGATTTCTGCATATTTTTCCACCGTTTTCAAATAATCGTTCACTTTTATTCATAGTGTTCCAGCTTTTCATCTTCTTTTTTTTTAATGTATTCTCTGCTTCTTTTCAATGTGTAAGATATATATATGTAAATATATGTTTTAAATGTGCGTTTTTATTTCATATGTGTGTTTTGTTTTCATTTCCAAGGTATGTGTGTATATATCATCTATCAGAGTTTTTTTTTCTCGATGTTTTTTTCTTCATTCATTATCTTCCAATGGTTTTTTTTTTTTTTTCAGTGCTTTTTTTCATAATTTCGAATGTTCGTTTTTCATATTGTGCACCACTTTTGCTCCATGTCTCTTCGATTTTTTTCTAATGCGTGCTCTAAATTTTTTTGCTTTTATAAAAGTTTGTGCATCTGATCATATCCATTAGTGTTCTTCGTCTTACTTTGCTTTGTTTACTTTTGATAATAATCTTTCACCGGTTTTACAACTTTTTTTTATTATTATTTTTCATTATTTAATCATGGTAATCTATTTTTATCCTTTTTTCAGACAATTTATTATTTTTTTAAATTATTTTATATTTATGTTTTTCTCATTTTCTGTTTGGACCAATTTTTTTAAAAATAATTTTAAACATTTATTTTTTTGTAAGTTTCCTGATTTTAATAAGTATTGTTTTTGTTTCTTTTTAACAATTTCTTTCCTCCTTTCTTTTCTAGTGTGTCTGATATAAATATTTTTTACTGTTTTTCATTTTTTTCTTTAACAGATGTAAATTAGTGCTTCATTCTATGCATTTTTTAGATATTTTTTTCATCTCTGCGTTTGTAAGTATATTGATAGTTTCCGGTTCTTTTCCCTTCCGTTGCTTTTAATATCGTTAACTTTCTCCAAATTAAATTTTTTTTAATGTTTTCTTGAGACCTTTAATTTGTTATCCAGTGTCTATAATCCAATGTAATTTAGCTTTCTGCTCAGTAGTGTGACAAATAGGGAACAACCTGTCAAAGCGGGATCCTTTTTGCTTGGAATCTGCTTGACTGAAATTAATTCAAGAATATTGTGATTTCTTTTAAAAAATGAATCCAGATGATGATATGAATCCAGAAACAAGAAAATGACGATTTTCGAAGATTGCAATTTGAGCTGTAAGTAAAGTTCTATCTACTTATGAACTATTTCAAATCTTAATTAATTTCAAATTGTAATTGTATTTGTTTTCATTAAATTCAAAAATGTTTCTAGGAAAAATGTTTCTGCTTATTAGGGCGACAAATAGAGAACAACCCGACAAAGTGGGATCTGTTTTGTTGATTGCAACTTCAGTTGTAAGTAAAATTTAATCTACTTGTAAGTCTTATTATCTACGTAGTAGTCTTAGTAGTAAATTTAATCTACTTAGTACTATTTCATATCTTGTAATTTCACGCTACAGTTTTTTTGCTACGTTAACAGGCAATTTCAGGCAGGGTTTACAAAGAGTTATAAAATATCTAGTATGCGATTACAGTAAAAATTCTAGTACGATAGATTCTATAATATCGGGTTGAGTAAAAAGTTTTCCGCCAAGGAGAGATACCTTCGTGCCAGCAGCAGCCATTCCCGTGGTAGTTAACCTTTTTTGAAACAGGTTTTTGCATTTTAAAGCTGAAAGTTGGAACTACACAACTGTGTAATTTATTTGTCAAAATTTTATCATCTTGTGCACCAAATTTTTTTTTAAAATGGAGCTATCACGTAAACTGATCAGAACGATTATGTACTATGAGTTCCGAAATAAACTCAGTGCAACTGAATGCCACAAGAAAATGTGTGAAAGTTTAGGTTTCAATACTGTTTCTTATGATACAGTAAAAGTTTGTTTTCGAAAGTTTAACAGTGGGAATTTCAACATTGAAGATGAACCACGTTCTGGCCGCCCTATTGAGGTTGATTGTGACCAATTAAAGCAAATTATTGATCAGGACAGAAATGTTTCAACACGAACCATTGCGTTAGAGCTTGACGTTTGCCAAAAAACTATAGTAAATGCCCTCAAACGCATAAATCTAACATTTAAGTTTAACCGCTGGATGCCTCGCGAATTGACTGCTGAAGACAAGAGCAAAAGAAAAACAACCTGTTTGGCTCTGCTCAGAGATCAAAGAAAAGAGAACATTCTGGACAGAATTGTGACCTGTGATGAAAAATGGGTATACTACAACAATACTAGCCATAAAGGAGGGTGGTCAGCACCCGGGGAATCAGCAGGTTCGGTTGCAAGACGAACGCTTACTAACAAGAAGGTTCTTCTCTGTATCTGGTGGGATTGTCGTGGAATTATCTACAAGAAATATCTAAAAAGCGGGTAGGCTATCAACAGTACAATATACAGCAATATGCTAATCAAAGTTGGCGATGCCATTCGCGAAAAACGAAAAAACGAGTTCAGAAGGAAGGTGGTTCTCTTTCATCAAGATAATGCCCGGCCACATGTCAGTGCAATGACCGACTGGACCCTCTACACGCTGAAGTGGGATTTGATGCAACATCCACCATACAGTCCAGACATGGCGCCTTCGGATTACTATCTGTTTTCACATCTGCAGCTGCATCTTGATGGCACAATCTTCCGTTCAAATGACGAGGTCATAAATGAGGTCGATCGCTTTCTGGACTCTCGCGTCCCCCAATTCTTCGCAGAAGGGATTGAAAAGTTGCCAAAACGTTTGCAGACTATTGTCTGTTTGAATGGAGATTACTATCCTCATTAGCTTTGCTGATTTTCTACGTATTTATCATTTTACAGGATTGTTTTATTTTGGCGGAAAACTTTTTACTCAACCCGATATATTAAGGTACATATGTAGGGTATATATGTCGAAACGGATCGCCCTGAATTACTTTTGCTTGGATGATCGGATCATCCATGATCTGATGATCAAGTTTTAGTACTAAAATCTTAGTAGTTAAAGGGGGTGACCCAAAATATGTTAATAATTTAGTGCAGACGATATTTTAAGAGAGCTTCTGGATTAAGTATAGGGAGAAATTTGCCCTCGTGGAGGACTTTTTGATGGAACTACCCCGCATTTGCATGAGATGGAGAGGAAAACCACGAAGATCTCCCACGGTTAGCCTGACGGCAAGGGCACCCGTGATCCGTCCACCACTGAGGATATTTTACGTCAGCACTGTGGTCAGTGCAAGCCGGACGCTGAATTCGTATCTACCAGCCATCGCTAGGATTCGAACTACATTCAACTCATTGGAAGGCGTTAAATATGGTCCCAATAGTTTGATCAGGGTAGCGGTATTAAGTTTAGATTCATTAATGTTAATTTTACTTTTCACGTATTTCACATGTATGCATTGTTTGTCATATATCGAGAACTTTATGAGCAAATTGGAAACTTTTTGCGCACAATTATAAATTTATATTATTTGAAGATAATTCTAGGATAAAAATGGTCAATAATGAATTTTTTTTATTTCATTTAATAATAGTCGAAATAATTTCGATTTATAATCTTTAAAATTTTTTACATCATTTTAAAGAATGTAATTTTACAACATAAAATATAACATTTAAGTGAAATCGGTCAACTAGTTCTTGAGACATTGAATTTTAAAATGGTAGTATTTTTAAAACTCACTTTCTCAGGAACTGTTCTACCAACTTTGCTCAACTTTTGAATTTTGATACGTGAAATTGCATTCTTTATAATGATGTAAAACCTTACAGTTTAAAAGATTTTAACTATTAATAACCAAAATGAAAAATAATAAATATTTTTTATTATTATTATTATTTTTTTTTTTTTGTATCTTTGCACAAAAGAATTTTATTATCGTGTGAATTTATTTTTTCAATTTACTTAAAAATTTCTCTAGACACTGAGAAATATGCATAAAGTAAATTAATAAGGGCTTCAAACTGTGGACCGTTCTCTTGGCCAAACTATCAGGACAATATTTTTCCAGATTGCGGCTAATATCCCTATATTTTGGGAGTTAGATATCCGATTCCGTTGCTTATTCAGAAAAATTACTTTTTTGTCTCTTGTCTGATTTCCTAATTTGAAATATCGACTGCATTAATTAGTTCCCCCACAAACCATTAAAATTGAGTACACAAAAATCTGATGATTAGATCAAAAGTTATTAAGAGTGACTCTCTTTTTCTTTAGTCACTGTACCTGCGCTTTATTTTTTACAATTCTCTTGAATTATAAAAAAGTACTTTTTGACAGTTTGTTTCAAAAGGATAATTTTACTCTTTGGTTGAATCATCCGGACTGGGATAGAGCGTTCATTTTTCAGTGTGGTAACCCGGGTTCGAATCCCAGTCGATACGAATTCTGCATCCGGCTCGCACCGACCACATCCCTGACAGGAAATATCCTCAATGGTAGACGGATCATGGGTTTGAGTCCCCTTGCTTCAGGCTAACCGTTGGAGGTTCTCGTGGTCTTTCTCTCCATCTAATGCAAATGCGGGTTAGTTCCATCAAAAAGTTCTCCAGGAAGGTAAATTTGTCCCAATACTCGATCCAGGAGTTCCCTTGTCTTCTGGGTTGGGTTCAAAACTACAAGGCTACGAATTGGAAGATTAGTAGCCGTAAACCCTTAATTGGGTTGGTTGCTTAAAGACGGTTATAAAATCATTCGGACTGGCCATAGACCTAAAAAAGCACAATGGGCCCCAGTCAAAGTTTTCCTTAAGAGTGGGGTCCTTTGACCCCCTGCTCTTTAGAACGAACAAAAAATGAAGCATTTTAAATACTCAATATAGTTTTAAAACGTAATTTGTTGTAATTTATTTTATTTTTGAATATAATATTTAAAATATTATTATTTAAAAAATAAAATATTTATTTAGGATTTTACTTAATAACTAAGTTGGAAGCTACGTTAGTGCGTCACTATTTGAATAAATATAGGGAATTTCATCTTCAGCCTAATGCACGTGCATGAAATTCTGAGTTAACAAACTTTTGAGTGTACAAACCGGGACCTCACGTATAAAAGTTTGAAACCAAATTTACCAAATATCGGAAGAAATCTGAGCAATAAATTATTTTGCAGTTCTTCCTCATTTTCTTACGATTCAGAACTTTCCTCACTTGCTCCTTTTTGGTGAATGCTAAGGATATTAACACCTTTTCAAGAAGATGGGGAAAAAGATAATGAAACTGGGGGTTGTAACTGCGTTTCTTGCAATTCTGGTAACCCTAGATTGATTGCTTAACTAATCAGATCAAATTCAAAAACTGTTTAGGTCGAACTTGTAATCAGGGGTATGTCTAGACATTTTGTGAAAGGTCCTGTTTTTGTGAAATTGTGAAAAAATTATTCGTAATTTGTGAATATAAAATAAGCGTTAAGTAACATTCTTTCAACCAGAGTCTTGCTTTTGTGAATTTTTGCAAATAGGGTCCTGTTATTGCAAAAAACTTTTTCAAGGAGTTTTTAAATTGTAAATAGATAAAAGATTATGTTCAACACTGTAAAATTATAATTTAAAAAAATTACATATTCAAAAATAAACAGCAATTGCTGCTACTAAATTAGAGATGCTACGTAAAAATATTTGGTATGTAGAATATTTGTTATTTTATTTGGTAATAAAAATATTTGGTATTTTGGTCCCAAACTCTCGGTCCGTCCCTGGGATCATGAATATGGCTGCGTATACCGGTTTATATTTTAACATCCTTATGTTAGAGTAACAAAAATGTTCATAGATTTGGTCAAAAATAAGTTTTAACTTATTTTTGTTACAACAACCACGTTAGTTGTGGTGGCTCAGAAGATAGAGCGCTCGCCTGTCAATGAGGTGAATCAGGTTCGAATCCCAGCGATATCTGGTTGATACAAATTCCGCCTCCAGCTTGCACCGACCACAGTGCTGACATAAAATATCCTCAGTTGTAGACGGACAATCTCTTGCAGTCTGGCTCACCTTGGGAGGTTTTCCTCTTTGTGAAACTCAAATGCAGGATAGTTCCATCAAAAAGTCCTCCACAAAGACAAATTTCTCCCTTGTCTTCTGGATTGGGTCTAAAATTACAAGGCATACATTAGTAGTCATAAAACCAAAATTAGGTTGGCTGTTCAACGACAGTTATAAAATGAAATAGTTTAAGTAATTATAAATAATGGTTCATAAAATCTTCTATATATTAAGATTTATATATGTCACGGTAAAACACGGAAATCTGGAGAATGTCGACATCCACCGGTGAATGTCAACATTCACGTAGTCGCTTGGTGTATGTCCGAAATATTTGCTAAATACCCTTATTTCTGACTTTCACCGGTGAATGTTGACAATCACATAGTCGCTTTGGTAAATGTCCGAAATATTTATTACATTCGATTTGATATGAATTTATTCGTGGGTATAATTACATTTATTCGATATTTTAATACTTACTGACGATAGATCAGAAGAAACATCAGTGTTTGGAGTATCGGGCCATACATTTACATTTGCCCGGTATACATTTGCTCGGTATACCCTACACTGATGTTTTTTTAAGGTTTAGTGCCACTGACCGGTATGCATTTGCCCGGTATACCCTACACTGATGTTTTTGTGACTATGTGATTGTCAACATACACCCGTGAGGGTCCGAAAGTACAAGAATGTAATGAAATATTCGATCGTTCACCGACGTATTTGGTGTTTGTCGACATTCACCGGTGAAAGTCAACAACTACCGATTTCGGTCATTCGCCGTAGCATATACATATTTTTTATTTTTCTAAATTTATGTGCGTATATTATTTCCAATTTTGAATTCCTCGTTTCGGTTTACATGATTATGCATAATGTAACTAATATTACTCGTAACCTAAAAAATGTTACTAGTAAAATATCCGTTATTTTGTTTTTCCCCAATGTTGGTAGATATGGTAATAATTTTAAATACATATTTTGTCATTATAAAATTGTTGTTGAAGTTCAATAGAATAACAACGTAAATTTTGCATCCAGATAAGTATAACGATTAATAAGTGTAAAATTTATGTTGGTATTTCATAATCATAATTGAAAGCATAATACAAACCAACTGGATTAAAAAGATGTAGCCTGGCTTTTTTCTAAAAAAAATATTTTTCCTTTTTATTACTTATGTATTTTTACTCTGGAGGGAACTAAATGAAAAAATATGAAAATTTCCCGTAACTTTTTATTTTATTTCAAGTTTAATTGATTCTGTGAATCACTATTAATTTAAATGACGATGAATAAATATTTACATATCATTGTATTATTTCATTGTATTATTTACATATCAATGCAAAAGCAAAGATATCTACATGAAGTATTAATGTGAACAAGTTAAGGTTAAGTAATGATAATTCTTAATGCTTAAAATAATACAAATCATCTCCAATTCCGTGATTTGATAATTTTTATAATTAGCTGAATAAAGTAATTTATTGGATAATTTGAGATAAAACCTTGGAAAATTTTTCCTCCATTTTTTTTTAAATAATAAATTAAACATTGCTGTAATTAAAAGAACTACTAGGAATGAGGCAATGTTTTGAAATTTACACTTCATTTTTCATTTAAAAAAAAAAAAAAAAATTCTGTATTCATTATTGTGTTACTTTCAATCATATTTTTTATATTAACAAAGACATTTTAACAAAAATATTGATAACTCATTGAAGATATTTTCATTTAATATTATTTTATTTAATAATGTATTATAAAGCATATTGTTTTACTTAAAACTCTATGTAATAATAAAATAAATAAAGCATTTTATTCATTATTTATTATTAAATAATTTATATGCATGTGTTGCTATTTTATATACATGTATTAATGCATCTCATTTATAATTTTATACTTTTAAACAAATTGCTTAAATATTTTGCATTAAATTTATATTGATTCAATAGATGAAAACGAAACAAAAATGTTTATATTAAGCTAAGATTATTACATTTTACAGGCGTAATTCTGACGTAACATTTAAATCTTGAATTTTCATTTGTTGCTCAAGTGGTGTTGTAAAGTAATATATTAGCATATTTTAAATCTTAAGTTACTATTTCTTTAAATCGCAATAACTCAACAACAATGCATAGTTTTGAATTGTTAATCAAAAATATCATTTAATAGCTAAGAAGTTATTATAAATTTTCTTGAAAGGTTTCGTAACTTTTAATTTGGGACTTAAGGTGTCATTTTACTCTTTGTTTTACATAAACTGAAATATAAAAGAAATATTTAAAAAAAAACAAGAAAGCACTGTTTATAGAAAGCACAGGTTTTGAAAATGAAAAACCTGATTTTAGTTATTTGTTAATGAGATTACTACTATCCAGTTGTGCTTATTATTATTTTTTCAAAACATTTAATTTTGCTTATTTTTGATTTGGATTTGGTGAAATGATTTTTTTTGTGGGGGGGGGGTGGGGGGGGCAAGAAATAATGTGTTGCATTTTTGTTGTTACCTTTTAGATACTAATTTAGTAAGGTTGATAATTTTTCCTAAATGATATTGCAAGTATTAATTACATTATCATCCTGTTCAACTTATTCCATTAACTTTATTTTTGTTCTTATAACTTCGATTTATTGTCCCCTTGGGATTTATAATAGCCACACAAAATACCAAATCAAATTTCAAAAAGATTTCCTACTTTATTAACATTTTATTAATTTACGATAAAAATATATTTAATTGATGTTAATAATTGTGGCTGTCTATGTTTTCACTTTGCTGCTATTTCTTGATAGGATAATGGTGTCATCAAAGCAACTTCAATCGAGCAAGTCCACCATTCAGTTTATAGAGATCCAGTTTTTACAAAGACAAGCTTTAAGTCTGAAGTGAAAAAACAAGGGCAAGTAAGTTCTTTCTTTCAATTAATTCCTATTATTAGTTCACATTCTCCCTCTATCTTGTTCAAATTTTCAATCGCGAATAAAATACTTTTTATTCACCCATTCAAGTTCAAATATTTGTAGTGGATGACAACTGATATTAATATAATTGTTTTTCAAATATTAATTCATTCATTAAATTTAACTAATTAAAGTTTTATATGGTAGAAAAAATTTTAATTTTTTATTAAAAAGTAACTAAAATAAAAATTTTCTTTTAAGTAGGAATTCACCTTATTATTTTTTATGTCACTTATTTTTTCACCTTTTAGTATTGAGGCATATACAGGGTGTTTATAAAGTCCCGGACCCATTTTGATGTTTAATAACTCATAAAATAATAAAGATGGATTAAAATTAATAACATAAATGGTTAGATAGACTCAAAAAGTTTCATGATCCTTGTCAATGAACTTCCACGTGTGCCTCCTTCGTCGCACGTAGAATATCAAGTCGATAGTCATTTCACGCCAGGTAGCGGCAAGCATGTCGGCATCCACAGAGACTATTGCGGTTGTAATTCTGGCTTTTAGGTCATCAATGCTCGACACGATCCTCCTGTAAAAATTGTCCTTTATAAATCACCAACGAAAAAAATCAAGCGGCGTTATATCAGGTGATCTGGGTGGCCAAGGAATTGGACCTCCTCGCTCAATCCATCTTCCTGGAAAATGGTCATTCAAAGAACTACGAACGCTGATACCCCAATGAGGTGGTGCACCATCTTGTTGCAAAAGGACGTGGCTGAAGCTCTTCTAGTTGTGGAAATACGAAGTTTTCCAACATGTCTGACTGATGAGACCATCTTTTCTGTAAAAATGAAAGGCCCAATGTGCATTAGTCCACACCACACATTAAGCTTTCGGGAATCCCTTTGTGCCTCACGGCATTCATGTGAATTTTCAGATCCCCATATGCGCACATTATGGCGATGAAAGGATGCTTCGTCGGAGAACATTATGCACTTCAGAAAATCAGCAGCATCTTCTATCCTTCCTACCATATCTGTTGCAAACGCCATCCTCCTAGGAAGTTCATTGACAAAGGTCATGAAACTTTTTGAGTCTATCTAACCATTTATGTTATTAATTTTAATCTATCTTTATTATTTTAGGAGTTATTAAACATCAAAATGGGTCCGGGATTTTATAAACACCCTGTATTTTTTGGTATTGATTTCATGTCTATTTCTATTAAAAAGGTTTAAGTATTCATTTCTGAATTTTTGTCGATGATTCCAATTTTATAATGTAATTTCTATAAATTGGGAACAAATATTCTAAAAATTGAATAAGTTTTATTAAGCGCTCAATTCCTTTCAATTTCTTAATTTCCTTAACAAAAGAAAGTGTCCATAAATGTCCTTAATTATTAAACATTTCTATTAATGTCCTGAAGGCCCGGATAGCCTGGTAGGGAGGGCACTGTGCCCATGTCCAAGAGTTCGTGGGTTCAATCTCCGTTGACCGAAGACTGTGTAGTAAATAGCGACTGATGCACGTTAATCTGTCTCCATGTTTCCATAACAAATCAATACCTCTGGGGAGACTGATCCAGGAGTTCCTTGTCTTCTGGTTCGGGTTTAAAATTACAAGGCCTCGGAGACTGAACATTAGTAATCGTAAACTAAAAATTTGGTCGGCTGCTCAATGACGGATAAAATAAAACATAAATGTCCCGAAATTTTTGTATTTTCCAAATTTTTGTTGAAGTTAAAAGCAAGAATAAATATTATTTATCTAAATAAATTGAAGAAATTTGAAATTCAAAAATTTAGTTATATGAGAAGAATGTATGTAACAAAAAAAAATGTATTATTCTACTTCCATAGAGGCAACCCTTAGCAGGAGTGCTCCTTCATAGTCGAGACATATTTACAAAATTTGAAATTTTTCGCCATTAAACACGTATTTAAAAGGTATTAAAATAATTTTTTTACACAAATTATATTTATTGAAAACATATAAATATGTGTACAAAACATGTGTATTGAATCACTAAAAATTAAACACATTTATTTTACTTCTCTTAAGAATTGAATAATTGGTGACAGCACTTCTCAGTAATTCTTTGAGATGCTGGTTAGTTGGTGTTTGGATTTCACGAATTTTAAAGTGGAATAATAAGATTCACATAAGTACGTTGTTCCGGATATTGAAATAACTCGACAAGCAGCCTTTTTTATCGGTATGAATTTAGGAATTTGAGAATCCTCTCTTAAGAACCCAATAAGACCGATTTTTTTACCCAGCATTGCCACTTGCAATATTTACAAGTTTATTAAGAGGCTCATCAAAAGTTTTCATTATGTAATTTATTGCATTTTTAATATCGACACCGCGGATTGACTCAAGCGGGTTGAAGTGCTAATAAATCTAATAATTATTCGTTAATAACGAAATCAGGTGAAACAAAACTGCGGGAAGATCTGTGATATCTGTCGATTCGTCAAGGGCTAAGCTGAATACAATATAGTTCTTCAAATCCTATTTTAAATTATATGCAAGAGATGTATTAATTGCAGTTATGCGTCGTTCGATTGTGAGTCTCGAGATGGAACTTTGAGAAACAACTAGGTGTAATGCTGCATTATTTATTGTAGATCTAAAACTTTAAGTACATCTTCCAAGTTTTTTTAATAAACTCTCCCTCTCCATACGGGCGTTTAGGCAATAACAAAACTGGCTCCAGCCACATTATTAGCTTGATTGCTAAAGGTCATCAAAATTGACTGTTGCTTATTAAAATTTTAAAGAAGCAAGTTTATCTGATCTTAATTTGGAATTTGGTGGATGCTGAGTAGGAAACTGAGGATGATTGGTTTCATATCGTCGACGTAAATTGCTAGCTTTATAATTTTTGACCGTAGAAATGCAAATAACACATAATGATTTTCCATTATTGTCAATAAAAAAGAAAATCTCCTCCCACTCATTATTAAAACTTCTATTTTCTTGCTCGTATTTTCTTTTTTTATTTTCGTTCTCTGTCGTGATATTTTTTTAAAAAAACTGGAAATAAATAAAGAAATTTAAACGATACTAGTTTTGTGTTATTAAAACAATAACACATGTTACATACTATGAAACAAATTTAGTTAAATTACCAAAAACTCCAGATTTCAAATTACATCCGTAGCAAGAGTGATACAAATTGTTTTCTATAGAGCACAGTGCGAACTGTCCATTGCAATGAAAGTTTACAAATTCAAAATCTGTCTGGAGTCGGTCGATTACGGACGATTACGCTACTGTTTATGTTCGTTCGAGCAGTTTTCGATGAGTCATATCATTCTTAACTTGGACGGAGATTAATTACAACGTTGCACTTAGTCTTTCATATTTGTTGTCAGTAATTTAAAATACATTTTGAAACACATACAGAATTATAATAATATTTTTTTAATATAATAGCACAAAAATGAAAAGGGAACTCGGATTCATTTATCGAGAGCCACAATAGAACATTCCATGTGGGAGAAATATACAAAAAGCTCTTATCTCTCTTTTTCTCCTCCATCACTATATCATACTCTACTGATTTTCATAAGAGAATCCTCACATTTTGCTACTACTTGTTTATACCATCCAGTCCTGTAAAAACCATCTGAAATAACATTTTGAACAGACCAGTAAATTTTCTTTGTAGGTAACTTTTTTCCTTAAAAAAATGTTTCAGGATGTGCTCTGTAAGATCAGTGTTTCTTTAAATTTATTTCTCTCTAAACAGAAAACTTTCAAGAATAAAGAAAAATGTTAAGATTATTGCTTAAGACCGAAGTAATTAAGAATTATCAATCTAAGTGACTATAGCTCTTTGTCAATTCTTTGGGTGCTCTAATTAATAAAGTTTTGATATATTGTAAAGTTAGATCTATGCTGTCAGACTTCTATTTAAGAATGACACTATTTCCCGATATTAAGTTCGTTCTATGGAAAATTCGTTAAAAAGAAAGCACTTTTTTAAATACTTAAACAACACAAAACAGGTTTTAAATTCATAAACACTAGACATAATTAAAATAGCAATTGATACACCTTTATCTTGTAAACTTGTATCTGCTATTTATTTTATAACTCATAAGCAATAATAAAGCAAAACGTATCTAGTACATGTTACATACATTTTCAACTAAAAAAAGCTAAATTTATGTATAAAACTATAGCTGTATTTGTTATAAACGTAATTTTAAACATGCTACCACATGCGTTCTTAAGTTTAATTGCTACTGATAAAATCCGTTAATTTTTTCTGAGTTTTTCGTTTCTAATGAAAAACAAAAAAAAAAGGAAATGGATTTTATTGCTTTCACTAAAAGTTAGGTGGCTTCAAAAATCAATATAAGGGCATTTACCCCATAAAATACATCCACAAGTTTAAATATTTTGGAAAATAGGGAAAGGTGGTTCTCAAAGAAAAATCCATTAATTCGAAAATTCATTTCGCTATTTGGAAGTTTTTTTACAAAGAAATTTTCAAAATGGAAGTTCGTTAAATAGAAGTTCGACTGTATATTTATATATATAATATTAAACAGCTATTTTTTAAAATTGGTTTATATTTTGTATTTTTTGCTTAAGAATTATTTATTTTAGAAAAATAGTACACAGATAAAGTCTAAAAAAATATTGCATGACATTTTATAAAACTGAAAAGGATAATTTTTAAGTAGTTTCTTCTGTAGCTGCGCCATATCATTTGAGTTCTATAAAATTGTCTTTGTACAGTTCAAAAGTTAGTTAATGTAATATTAAAATTTTCTTCCTTTTTTAAAAAAAAAATTGTGTTCTGGTTTGTAGAATTTTTTTTTCTAACCTTGGATCAACTGTTTTAAGTAAGATATAATCTCTTAACTTTATCAATGTAATTTAGATTGAATTGATTTGGAACTTTTTTCATTTTTTTTGCAAATAATGTTTGTAGTAGTTTTTAATTAAAAAAAAAAGTAGTTTTGCTTTATTTTACTTATTGTTAAATGTATCATTCGTTTTTTTTTTTTTTTTTTTTAAGCATTGCATTATGAATTTTTTTTATCATTTTAAAACTTATTTATTTTCAGGGAATAATTCAAAAGTACAAATTGCATGGAATGATACTCATGAAAAGCTTCTTACCACTGAGTCATAAAATAATTGTGAATTTAGAAGATAATTTGAAACAAGGTGACGTAATGAAAGGTAATTTTAATTTTAGTACAATATTTTAAGTAGTTGTTTTTATATATGTCAAAAATTTCGGAAGATTGATTATTTTTATTGACTGATATTATTATTTATTTTCTGTTTTATTATTTAAAAGTAACTAACTTTTTTAAAAAGAAATGTGCAATATCTTATTTTCATAGTTTATATCTGTATCAAGTTATAAATAACAATAATTAATTCCTTAACTGTTTAACATTTGTTTTAGATTAATTTAAATGTTTTTTTTTCAATGAATAACTCTTTGCATTGTTAATTATTTTGAATTCATGTTTTCTTTTGAAGTAAACATTTGTAATAATTTTTGTTTTTCATGCATTGTTAATTCTTGAAGGTTATGCACAGGGTGCGTAGAGTTTCTAACAAGTGCTTATTTTGGATTTACGTTTTTTAAAGGACCTTAAAGGTGCATTTTTTATTTGGGATATGTAAAAAGAGCTTAATTTTTCTTTGAGAGTTTTTCTTTGCCGTGTCGATTATCATTTTAAATTGCAAAAAAAGGCATGATTTTTGCAGTTTTCTCTGCAATATTTATCAGAAACTAGTTATTCCATCATGAGTTCGTAAAGTTTTTGAAAGCGTTTTTGAATATTATTTTGAATTTATAAGCGTTGATTTTCTGTTAATAAATTAAGAAGTTTAAGTGATAGAAAAAAAAAATTTTTTACTGCATAGATCCTAATTAGGATTATTTTTCGAATGTTATTCAAAATATTTTTTGAGTGGATAAAAAAGTATTTAAAAAGTGCTTATTTTTTGTTGAGAAATTTGGCTACACACCCTGTTTCCTCATCACTTTAATCCTTCTAGTGTTTCTGATGTTTAGTTAGTTATGGTTGAGGTATTTGATAGAATATGAAAAATAGGTCACCTTTGTTTTTCTTTCTTTACTTCTTTCTAATTTTATTCTTAGATCCTACGGATTTTATCAAGCTTCGCTTCATGACTTTGAATCTCTATCTAATAACCAGGTCCTTTATTTATAGTGTCTTTTATCTTTTTAAAATTCGTTCTCCTATTAATTTTTGTCTTTTTTAATAGAAGCATTTATATAGGGGTTAGCCTCGGTATTGTTATGTTTTTACATGGTTAATTACTTTTAACTTCTTCATAAAGATAGACCCTGCTCATTAGACCTATAGGTAAAGCAAGCAAATGTTCATTGCTCTCCATAGATCTATGCTAAAATTATTAAATAAAAAATTATCTGTTCTACTATTTAATTAAATATTTCAATTTTATTTTAATTTTTATATTCAAATAACATTTTTACAGTTAATTTTCTCTCTTGGAAATTTTAATGGAAATATATGATAAATTAAGTTTGATTTTATTTGGGATTGCTTATTATTAAACTATTATTTTTTTATCTTCATGGGCTCATCTTTTCATTAAGACATGGTTTTATTCATATCCACGAAACTATGGATTAAATATAGATTCACAATTCTCTTATTTTTTTATTAACTTTTCCTCCTATTTATTCTTATTTTCTATTCTTAGTTTCTGTTGTTTTCTTCTTGATTCTAAGGCCGCTGACCAAACTTAGATCAAATTGATATTCATTTGAAAGTTTTACTTGGATGCAATATTAAAAAGCTAAATCAGTTTATTGACATTAATTCAACTACCTCAATATTTAATTAAAAGCAGCACTAATTTTGTTTTTAAGATACCTAAATTATGAATTAAAATGAGAGTAAACAATAAAACAATATTTTAATGATGAGTGAATATTAATACTACATGTATTTAAATCGTATAGTTAAATGTCAAGAAAAAGTATTTTTGTATTCAAAATTTTTCTATTATTAGTATTTCTATATTTATTTATTTTTTCCTATTTATTCTTTGTTTCTATTTAGTTTCCTTCTTGATGCTAAGCCCACTGTACAGATCAGAATTAGATCAAAATGTATTTGAAAGTTTTACTTGGTTCTAATATTAAAACAGTTTATTGAATTCAACTAGCTCAATATCTAATTAAAAAAGTACTAATTGTATTTTTAAGATACTCAAATTATGAATTAAAGTAAGAGAAAACATTAAAACTAAATTTTAACGAAGAATAAACAATAATACTGCATGTATTTATTCTTATAGTTAAATAGTATTAGCAAATTAGTAAAAAGCAAAGAAAAAGTTTTTCTTTTATTCAATATGATTTTAATTTCATACATATATGTATATACATGGCACAACAAATAAATACGAAAAGGATAAAGAGAAAAACGATGAAAATTAAGAAAAAAAAAAGGTTTATTTACTGCGCACAAGCTGAAAGTATAAAATAACTTATAAAATAAGTTTAAATTGTAGAGAAAACATGTGAAAAATTACAAAATAATGAAAAAAGAAAAAAATAATTAAAAATTAATGAAAACACGAAAAGAAAAAATTAAATCTTTTCATTAGCTCACAAGATTATATCCTCACACTATTGTATTGATATATTTTGCTTTCGCTATATTAATACAATATTAGAAAGCTCTCCTTTTTGCGGATATAATCATGTGAGCTGATGAAAAGATTATCTTTAATTTTTCGGATTTTTTCCCTTCCTTACGGATTTTTTTATTTTTTTAAAATTATTTTATCTTTTCTTTTTTCATTATTCTATATTTCATTATATTCTTTTTATAACTTTTGTTCTAGCACTGATTTGTGATCAACATCATTTCAGCAATTGCGTCGATGACAAAAACTTTGAGAAACACAGATCTTTTGTTGTAACACCGTCCCAAGGTGAGGTTAGTAAGTTTTATTTTCTATATTGTTTTTAATTATTTTTGTTACTACGTTCGAACTATTATTATATTCTTTGTTTTAACTAATATTTTTCTAAATAATGAAAACTATTTAATCTGTTTACTTCATTATTTCTTTTGATAAAACATTTTTGTTTTGTTTTTATTTAAAAGAGTTAGTTTATTTACTCTTTTTTTTAATATACAAATCTCCCACTTTTCATCAAAGCGATTTTTAACCCAACACTTGCAACTTTTTAGTGTTCACGTTTCACAATTTTCGCAAACACACTTAAACTTTTTTTACTTTGAACATATTATCAAACACATAAAAAGGAAAATAAAATAAATAAATAAGCGGTTCCCCAATTGATGCTGTTTTACATAACATTTTTAGTGTTTCAAAGCAGATAAAAATCCCCAATTTTATTCTTAACACATTCTTTCCCTTCATGTGTTACCACTTTTTCAAAAGGACAAGATAATTTTCTAAGCTTTTGAATACCACACCTGCTCAATACCACCTTTTTTTCCCCATTTTGACAGTTCGGGTGAGGTGATGGTTGAATCAATAATATTAATACACAATATACTCCTGATTGTACTTTAGGAATACAGATTCCGAAGAAACATGGCATTACCACTAAACAAAAGATTTAAAATTGGGTGGAGTATCAGATATAACCAATCATCAGCAGGTTTTATTGTACCAGTGCGTGGACAGGTGAAATGGATTCGAATACAAAATGCAGAGTGTAAATATTGATCAATTCTGATATTTTCCAGATTTTTTTTAAGAGAAATTTGAAAGCGCAAAGAAGAAATTCATTTTGAAAGTAATATTTGTTTCAGAAATATAATTATTTTTAATGTATAAAATATAATATTAATATAATATATAGATTAATTCTACTATAATTACCGAATTTAAATATGAAAACTTTTGTGTTTTTTGTGTAAAAAAATAGAATATTAAAGACCGCTAAAGCAAACTGTGTATTTTTAAATGATGGTATGATTCATTCTAATTTAAAATTTGTGACTTCCAAAATTTTATGTTTACTCTTTGTTTTGTGTTATAAATCATCCATAAAATATGATTAATCAAGAAGACAATGTTGCAAACAAGTGTATTAAAAAAAGCTTTGGTTCAAATTGTTACATTTTTTTCTTCAGTTATTGAAAATCAGTTTGAATTTTATTTGATTTTGGTTTTATTTTTATTACATTATATGCACAAAACTAAAAATATTCGAACTTCAAATTAAAATATTAAAATTTTGATATCATTTTAATATTCTTTGTTAGAAATTCAAGTAATATTTAATTCGAAAATTTTTTTACATTCCTTTGAATTCAGCTGTTTTTATAATAGGAATGTAACATTATGGATAATAAGACAGATTTAATTTTATTTCCACATCTATTAAATTAAATGTTAAAAAATAAAGTATGGAAATTAATAACTATTAATATTTCTACAGTCAATGAATAATATTGAAATGTACTAAAATGCTGAAGCTTTCATGAAATTCAAAACTTAGCTTACAGTTACATAAACTATTAAATAGTTTTGAGAATATCATTTATAGTTTCAACTTATTTTTAGTTCCTTTGATTATACAATAGATGGTTTCTACATCAGTGTGTTATAAATCAATTTAACATATGGAATATTTTTTTAAATTTTGTTTTATATATTTTTTTTCGAAACATTTCTGTAATTTATAATATATTTCTTCTAACTATTTTTTACTAGACTTTAAGACTTCACCTCTTGCTTATTATAATCATAAACCCCCGAGTTTGATTCGCAGTCATAATTCTTTTTTTTTTTTTGCCTAAAGTCGGTATATATTATGACTTTTCATTATTAAAGAAAAGAGATCATATTTGTTTATAAAATATATAATTATTATAATTAAATGTAAGTACATTTTGTTGATATGTTAATCATAACAATAAGCTGGATTTGAAAATTTCAGCTGCACTAGAGAAAAAATATTTCATCTTAATAATGCTGAATGTGCAAAACAATCAAAGAGAGTAAAATTAAAGTAATTTTACTTACTAACAATATGTAATGATAACCTTCAGTTATAACCTTAAGTTCAAATTCAGTTCGAATTGGAAAAGATTTGTATGTCTCTTGAATCTAATATTTTTGAAAATTTCCATATAAATGTGAAGATTTATTTCTGGCAAGATCTAACCTTCCTTATTTCTTTTTTTATTTATTTATTAATTTTTTTTTGTTCATGATATCGATCATAGTATGTTACGTCACGAGATCTTTTAAGCTATTAGTTTGAATTGATTCAGTGCGAGCCAAAATTCTTCAGACAGTTTTTTTTTTCTTTTTAACCTTAACATAACGACATCCAACAAAAGACTGATGAGAAAAACTATGCATTCCCAAGTAGCACCTGATATTAGATATTATCAGAAAATCGGTAAAATCTGACGTTATCTTGCACAACTTCTATTATTAGAAAGATACAAGAGGTCGCTGTTTGCCCAGCATCGTATAATATTAGATTCTATGCAAACTAAGATTATCTAGCGTTCGCCATAATATTATTTTGCATTAGTTTTAATGCTTTATAATATTAGATTTTGTATTTTCTGATATTATCTTGCTTTGGTCTTTATTTTTGGAGTAAGCAAGAGGAGGATTTGGATGGTAGTAGAATAATTCGGCGATATAATTTTACTTAATTTTCTGTATTGCTGTGAAGCAGTGAAACATAAAACAATAGTTTTATAATGTCATTCCATGCATTATTTACATAGCAATGCAGAAATACTAAATAAAATTATTTTAGTGAACTCTGCTACCATCCATTTTCCTCCCTCTTACTCCAAAGTATATCTTATGTTCTGCTGATTTTTTGGAATATTTCAAATTTATTTAAGAAATAATACTATATCACAACTTTTATTGATATTTTTTCCCTTCTTCATGCAATGGGTTTTCTGACAAATTTTATATCATTAATAATTTTCAAGTTTTTTATTTTTAAAATGTACTCTTAATTTTTTTTTTTTTAAAAAAAAGAGCTCATTTTATCAAAATCTCAATTGAATTTGTTAATTTGTAATATATATATATATTTTTAAATGTGTACCTTAAGCCGATTGCAATTTCACAATTATCATTAATTATTTATATTCTGAAATTGTAAATTAAGAAAACAACACCACATAATTGCTAAGTTAAATTTACATTTGAATTGAGTCGAAAATTTAGCTTAACTTTTTTTCCCTACTATATAACTAAGTCATTCATTTCCAAAAATATTACAATAAAATTATATCTCGAATTTTTAAACTGTTATTTTTTGTAATAACTGAAACAATAAAGAAAATGAAAAAATATTCAAATTACTTACTTGCATAAATTATTTCACTTCTATCACTGAAATTAAAGAGAGAACTACTTACGTAACTTTATCCCTTTAGAATCTGAAATTTTACTTACAAAACACTTGAAACAAAACCTAAAGGCACCTGTAGAAATATTTTCAGGGAGTGGAAACAAAAAAAGGATTTCTATTAAAAAAATTTGCAATTTTTTTTTGTAATGTAAAAATAATTTTACATTGGGACATCAGAAATTTTTAACGATTCAATAATTAGTTAAAGTACTATGTACTTTTATTTACTTAAAGTTTAGATAACATTTAAATGTCAAAACCAAAAAAAAATTGTAAATATTGTATTTTATCAGAATTAAATTTGCACAAACATTTAATTGCATACAAGAATGAGATGAAAAAACATACTACTTTTTTACTATAAGTTGCTTTTATATTGATCCGAATTTGACTACTATCAGTTAATTGTGAAAAACCTTGCTATCACAAAATTTTTCTTTAAAATCAATCAATTTATTGTTTGTATTTCACCGATAAGAGTTTATGCATTATGAATATGGTAAAAACAAACATAACATTATAGGCAAACGTCTTGAATGGGACTTTAAAAAAAAAAAAAAAAACATTCAATTGTACATGTTTTCACAAAGAATATACAAGACCTTTAAGATGAAAGTTTAAGCAATATTCTTTTCTAAATTGATTAGGAATTTTTATCATAATATAAATGTTATTCAGTCAAAAGAACTTTTTACGATTATAATTATTTTACAATTATATTATTTTAAACATGATAAAAATAAAAAATCAGAAATTTTTGTCTCAAATTTTAAATGAATAATTATGTGAAAATTTCCAAAATTAAAATAATAAACACAATGTTGATAATGAAAATCCTCAAGAGTGTGAGTTATACTTTAAAATCAGCATTAAAAAAATTGCTTCCGATATCATCACAGAAATTAAATGGAGAAATACTTACGTAGCTTTATTCTTTAAGTATCTGAAATTTTATTGAACAAAACACCTAAAACAAAACCCAAACACAATGTTGAAATTTTTCCAGGGAGTGAAACCAGGAAAGCAACTAATATTATGAAAATTGCTATTATTTTTTGTAATGTAAAAACTACTGTTAGGGGCACATCAGAAATTATCATCAATTCGATAATTATTTAAAGGTGTTATGTACTAAACCAACAATCTTTGCAAACAATTTACATAATATTTTAATTTCAAAACTGTCAGTAAATATTATGTTTAATCTAAATTAAATTTGCACAAACATATAATAGCAATCAAGAACGAGACGAAAAAATAATAACATTTTTAACAGTATCTTTTAAAAGTTGCCTTTGGTATGAATGATCAAAATTTGACTACAATCTATTACTCTTTTGAGAACGTTGCTATAAAAAGAATGATTTTTGTTTAAAACAATTCCATTGCTTTCATTTTGCTGATTATAGATTATGTGTTATGACATAAATAGGTTTAGAAAAAAGCGGGTGTAATATGTAAACATTTTAAACAGAGCTTTTCAGAAAATAAATTTTAAAAAATTAAGCAGAGTCAATTTTCTGGTATTGATCAATTAGTCATAAAAAAAATTATGTATTTAAAAACCAGCAAAGAACTTTACTGATGAAAAATTAAACAAGATTCTACTCTACGTTGGTTTAAATTTTTGGCTTTAACGTTAATGTAAATAAATGTTCAGCTAAATTTTTAATATTAAGCCAAAGAAATTTTTACTATTATCATTATTTTAAACATCATAAAAATATATATATGCACTTCTTATCTCAAATTTGAACTAAATTAAAGTAAAAATGCAATGCTAGTTGTATAAATGCCCATAAGCTAGTTATTGTTAGACAATGATGTTAAAATAAAATTGTTTCCGATTTTTTAAAATTTAAAAGAAACCGAATTTTATCAACAACTAATTTCAAAATGCTTAAACATTACTATTATGACTATAAAAAAATTTCCAACATTATATCTTATTAAGTTTTATTAATGAACACATATCTGCTGCAATTTTCTAAAATTTCGAAGATTTATTACAAAGATGCAATATAAATTACACAATGCAGTAGTTAAGAATAAAAAAATTAATCAAACCAAATCATGACAAACATTATTTCACAATTTAATTATATTATTTTAATCCAAAACACAATATAAACATCACTCAACTATAAAAGCAATATATTCTTACCGTCATTGTTTAATATGAACATAATCCTTAAGAACACATATGTGTCATTAAATAAAATAATTTTTATTTTTAATGCAAAAAGCAACAGTACGACCATGTGTTATCATTTTAATTATTATTTTTAAATAGAAAGAATTCCAAAACTTTACAGTCATTTATTTCATGCAGTTCAAAGTTCTTTTCCCTTTACTTGCAATTTTTTGCAGCTGCAACTATATTTCAGAGCAATAAACTGATGAATCATTGCTTTATTGAAAGATTTTATAAAATTGTCAGCAACAGTAAAAAACGTGTAAAACACACAGCAGGGATGAATCACACAGAGATACACCTTTCTTCAAACTTCTACACAACAACAAGAGGAATTTCAGCTCCGGCAGATTTAAAGAGAATCGAACAGCATATACACAGCAGTTGTTTTGTTTTCTGTCAGGATCGAACTTACGAGCCCTCGTCTTCTACCAGTATGTCATTCTCCATTTGCATTATCCAGCAGCCTCAGACGAAGCTAAAATTATAAGAGAAGAAGAGTTAAACTTTACATTGAAAACACTAAATTTAAAACTCTACATTACTTTACATTGAAAACATTAAATTAGTAAATTTAAAACTATTAAGCATTGAATATTTCTTTAAAACTTAAATCATTTAAAATAAATTTTAATAGGTCTAAAATTTAATAGGTAGATTTCAATAACAATACCTGCACCAAAAAATCTTAGTATCACTGTGCAAGAATCGAAAAACATTTCATTTATAATGTAATAATTTTATTCATTCTTAATTATTTTTTATTTTAAAAAAAGAAGAAATTATAGTTCAAAACCTTAAGCCCTTTTTAATTGAAGTGAATATTCAAGTATATATACAAATACAAAAATATATCAAATTCAATGCTTTTTAATTTTGTTTTTAAAGATAAAGTACAATGATACTTAACTATCAAAATATTTTTGTACATTGTATAAGCTCATAGAGCCAATAGGAAATATTCACACTTTTATTAAGAACTTCCTAAATAAAATTTTTAACACCATTTCAGCACTGCTCTTCATTTAACGTAAACACAACTTTGAATAAACCATATTGTTGCTAATTTTTTAACCATTTGCTATCATTTATAAATTAATATAATTAATCATGTATCAAAAACATGCAAATCTGTCTATACTCAAGAAATGAAAATCAAAATGTTTAACTCATTATTTTACAATATATTAAACACGAAATTTAAATAATGTAACAATAGTGTTTGTTCTTCTTGTGAATAAAATTTCAAACATTCTAAAATGTAATAGTTTTAACTAAAAAGTAGCCGATTAATTATAATTATTTTAACATGGCAAACTTCTTTACTAAAAATTATTTTTTATCTTTATCATTGTTGCAGTGAAATTCTGTCATTCTGTTACCATGTAAACATTGTTTTTACGTGCCTATACTAAACTAACTACAATACTTGTAATTTATAGTCGGACAATACGTTTTAACAGAGTAGTCAACTACTACAAGCAAACATTATTAAAAATGAGCACAATCATAATATTTATTGAGAGATTCATTAAATTAATTCTTGAATGTTTTGAAGAAGCGGTCAGATTATTAAGTACACTGAATGTTTCTACAGGAAAAACACTAGATACAGGAAAACGTAGGTACCTACGATACTACTTTAAAGTTTTATGTATCTATCATTGAAATTTATAAATTTTACTAAAAAATTACTAAATTATAAATACCTTTGAAGTTAAAAATGTCATTCTAGCTGATTACCACGATCAATGGCGGCGATGTAAACATTCCCATTCCTAAAAGGAAGTTACAACTCAACAATTGCACTGGCGGAAACAGCTTATTTCTGCTAATATTATCTTAATGTTTTCTGGCATAAGTTTGAATTGGCTAAAAATGATATTTTAAGTAATATTTAATTTATGGTTTTCTTTCATAAATAAATATTTATTTATTAATAAAATGGGATAACCTTTAGCAAAAATGTGGCGCTGTACCAAAAGTAATGAAATAGATGATTATTTTGAAAGTTCGGATGTTAGATAGAATACTGTATAATCTTATATCAAATTAGTTCTAACATTAGAAGATAAGATTCAGGAATATTGTGTTTTCTAGCACGGCAGTATTATATTGCATCTTGCTAGTATTAGATCATATCTTTTTGCTACCTGGGTTACTTTGCTACCCTTACAGATGCGCACACTGCGCCATCTATCGTTAGGTAAAATTATTCATTTAATGGAAGGAAGATGCAACATAGTGCGAGCTATAAATGGAAGATCTTGGGAGTGATAAATAGATTTTTCTACAACAATGAATAAATAATTATTAATTAAAAATAAGAATTAAAGATAAAAATCAAATAAAATTTTTTTTAATATCTATTTAATTCAAACTTAAATATAATGTTAGTTTTATGATAAAGACACTTTACAAACAACTTAAAAAATAAAACGAGTCTTGATTTAATGAGATTTAACCTAAAATTAATGAAATCTTTTATTTAACCGAATTTAAACTGCATTAAATTTAAAAATTCATCTATTACATTCAGTTCAGATTTAAGGTACAAAAATATCTAAAATTAAATGTTTACTTTTTACTAAAATAATTGTAAATTTTAATTTATTGTAACTTTTTTTTTGTCAACTTCATAACATAAATTGCTTTTAAATCATTTATTTTTGTCTTCTTAATTAGGTTATGAATTTCAAACCCGTTTATCTCCTTTTTTGATCTAAGCTTATATGTTGGAGCAATATCATATAAAATTCACATCAAACCTCCATGGCTAAGCACCTAATCCCGTTTTTCAGGTCTTCATTCAGGTTTATTGAGTATGGTAGGAATGATACGTAATTATGGCCGTGATTACATAACGTGGACAATGGCTGAGCTGGTATCCTTCTCACTAAACTTTCACATCACAATCAACACGGCACTGAGCCACAAAATATTTAACGTGAATGTTACTGTGTATTTACACTGAGTCGCGATGGCTCAGGGGAAAGAGTGTTCGTCTTCCAATGAGGTGAACCAGGTGATCTCAGCGATAGCTGGTCAATACGAATCCGCATCTCCTTGCACCGACCACAGTGCTGACGTGAAATATCCTTAGTGGTAGACAGAGCATGTGTTAAAATCCTTTTGCCATCAAGTTAACCGTGGATGGTTCTCGTAATATTTTACTCCATGTAACGCAAATGCAGGTTAGTTCCATCAAAAAGTCCTCCACAAAGGCAAATTTCTTCCAATACTTGATCCAGGAGTGTCCTTGTAAGTTTTTCAAAGGATTTGATTAAAAACCTGTACTACATTAGATTTTTTATGTTAATGCGATAGAAACTCAACTTACTGCTTTTTTTGCACTATGTAATATTTTTTAAGCCTTTTTTAAGGCTTTGTAAAAACAATAAGGTTGTGTATAAAAAGTTTTAAAATTTCACAAAAAAACAAGGAAATTTCTTCGTGATTTTTTTTAGAGTCAATGGATGGATATTCAAAGAAAAATAAGTGAATTTTGTTAACATGAAATATTTTAGTCGTCTGTATAACGAAAATAATTATTTGTTTGTTATTCCCTTTTGATCTTAACATAATTATGTCAATTTAGTTTTGTGAAAAAGATCTATCTTTCCTTTAAAGATTATTCGTTCTACATTTTATGTTATAAACATATACTTAATTGTGATTTTACTTTTTATATTTTACTTCTTTGAAGCTTTTTTAATCGACTTAAATCAAAATCCTAAAAATTGCAATATTTTCTAGTTATATTGTGTTTTTTTAGCTATCCTATCTTTTATGTGATGATAATATGTTATGATATATAATTGCTTGAAAATGTTAATGATTATTTTTTTTCTAGGTCAAAACGATGACTTATTATTCAACGACTAGTGCATCTTTTGTGCTATTAAGACTTCTTTCGATTATTGAAGATGTGGATAAAAACAGGTGAATTTCCTTTTTCTTAACTGCTGAGTATTAAATTCGATATTTAAAGGAGTTTTTTAAAATATCAGTTTTTATAATAATTATAATTTAAAATTCGTTTGTATTAACATTGTATTTTTTTCTAATAATTATAATCTGAATTGATTATTCATTTTTAATTCCAAAAAAAGAACATGCATTTTATAACTATTTTTGTTTCTGAAAGTTAACATTTTTATTAACTTGTATTAACTATTCATTTCTTATTAACTTGCAAGTTAAGTTTAGAAACTTTAGCCTATTTTAGAACTTAGCAAATATGCCATTTGTAGCTTAATTTACAATGCATGTAATTTTTTTTTTAAAATTTATTTTAAGAGTTAATTTGATGAATGTAAGAACGGTCTAGTCACTGATGTTTAATATTTTTCTTAATACAACTATGCAGGTCGTAAATTGATTTTATGATCTTTTAATTCTTTTTAATATTATTCTGTATCTACTACTATATTGCAGTGCAATACAAAAAAAAAAAAAAAAAAACTAGTTGTTTTTTTCGAAAATTAAATCGTCACTTGTAGCGCGCTACCGCCGACGACTGGTTACGTCCCTTTTTTATTATGGCTTACTAAATTTGAAAAAAGAAAATGTTGATATTCCTTCTTACGCAGGAGAGAAAATAAAATATAGATCTCGAAATAGAATCTCGTGCTTTTTCAAAGAAGGAATACACAAAGCACAATGGAAAAATATTGGTAAATGAATTAAATAAAAAAATATGTATCAATATTCTTGTACGAGAGAAGTCCTAATTCTCGAGAAATTCTTCGACTAAATTTATGGATTTAATATTAAGTCTATTTAAACTTTAAATCCTATGAATTTCTGAATCAAATTACTTCAAACATTAAAGTATGTATAAAATATCGAAACATATAATCTTATGTCATTTAATTTTTTTTAAAAAAAAAACAAGTTTTTTTCAGTTTTTATAGAAAGTTTTCAATAAAAATAAATAAATATTAAAAATAAAACTTAAAATAAAGAATGCTTATATTTATAAAATTTTCCCGAAACATTTCTCATATAGAAATGAAAGATTTTAATAGTGAGTTGATTTTTTTTTCTCTTAAACCTTAAAGTTCTTAATCAGACCTGGAAAAACATTTTTCATAGAACTATCATCAATTTAAAAGAAAAAATTATTTGCAAGCATACTTTTTATTAATAGATCGTAACATTTACCTGCTTTATAAGTCCGGAGATATCCTAAATAAAATGTACGTTGGTTTGAAAATTTTATTCTCAAATATATACATAGATAATCACTTCATAACTTTAAAATGATCATAAAATTTTATAATTGTAAAGTCTCGATAAGAATTTCAAATCGTAACTTAAAAACAGAATAGCTGAATTCTAGTGGAAATTGATCATTCAAAACTAAAAAATACTTACCAAGAAAACACTAAAGATTTATTAATAATCAACACAAATGTACTATTTCAAGTAATGAACCTTTACTGTTGTTTTCCGATTTATATATATTCAGAAATATATACTATTCTATAAAGAATAAGAATAATCAAAAAACTGTTCTACACGTTCTTAAATCACATTTATTCATTGATATTAATTCAGCAATTGACTTAAATATCTTCATTTAAATTTACACTGAATTGAACTTTAAAAAACTTATTTTACCGTAATAAGTATCCGTAATAGTATGCGATCACGAAATCGAAAGTTCTCAGTCCACCGAAATGATATTGGAAGTTCATTGATAAGGAAAGCATTAATGAAAGTAAATGACTTATTTACGTTCTGTTAAAAAAAGATTTACGGAAGTTCTAGATTGCTTTTTCAAGTATTTTCTTAGAGAAATTTTGCTTCCCATTTGCTGGTGGAAAAAAGCCTACTGATGATGGAACTCAATGAAAACTTGATAAATAGAAACCTGAAAATTTTTGCCCCGATAAGAGGGTGTATTCTCGCGTTGAGATCGCGATTTTTTTTCTTTTTTTAATATATTATCAATTGGTTATTTTATAACGGTCGGGAAAAAAAAAGTTAGGGAAACAAACCTAATTCCTTTGAATGAACGTTCTTTCTTTTTACTCTCAAATTATGGAGTAGCCGTGATTGAGAAATTAGTTCAGTCAGAAGAGCCGCCGAAATATCTCGCTCCTGTCAAAATGACAAAGTTTTGCTTTTTATTTCCTCGTTGTATATCCAGGCTAGTAGTGTTAAAAAGTAATACACGAAAAAAAAGGTTTAGACAATCTATTTCTTATGCTCCGAATCATATATATATCTCAATCTATACAACAGATGGCAGTATCAAACTATTAGAGCTTGGAGATAGCTTATTTTAAACTAAATGTCAACGCTCATCATTATTTTATGTTAAAAATGATAAATAGTTTATTTTAAACTAGATATCAACGCTCATCATTTTTGTAAGCTAAAATTTTGTTCAAAAATTAAAAAAGATATTACTCACACACACCTTTATATTCCCTCTGTCCCAAAATACTTGCTACATTTGAATACTTATATGCTGATATTTGAACATTTTTCTGAGATTTCAGAATGTTACGCAATCAATCAAAAAAAATTTCTTACCAAACATTCTCTCCTTAAATGACCCAAGTCAAAATTTTTTTATGGTTTTCCAACAAAATATTGATGGTAACCATCAATAATTCTAACAATATCCATTATATTTTTTGATGGTAAACAACATAAGTAACCATCACCCCAATATAGGAATTCGAACTGATTTATGATGCCGTCAGACTTACCGTGGGAAGTTTTAGTGGTTTTTCTCTCTATGTAACGCAAATGCGGGTTCTTCCATCAAAAAAAGAAGGAAAAAAATGCTCCACGAAGGTTAATTTCTCCCTATACTTAATCCAGGATTTCCCTTGTTTTCAGGATTGGGTTCAAAATTACAAGAATACGGAGTTGAACATTAGCAGTCGTAAACCCCCAAAAAACTTGGGTCGGTGTTAGGACTGGGCTATAAATCGATGTATCGCGACATATCGATTTAACGCCTATATCGGCAGGCCGATACAGCGACTTCCGTTCCAGGCGATGCATCAGAAATCTGATTTAAGCCGTCGAGTAAAGAAGACGGAACGCAAAACGATATAGCGATACAAGACACGCAATGATCTTCTCTTACGTTCCGATGCCAACTCGCGCTGTGGAAGACGATGTTCGTTTCGTTCTGTTGAAACGGCCTTGATTGATGAGCGGTAGAATCAGAATCAGTTTTGAGAACATATATCGTATATCGTTTTCGCACCTCTTAGTTTGTTTGTTTTTTGTCGCGACTTGATATCGTTTCCGGTAGAATATTTTCAGTGGGACTAATTTCGTGATCGCTGCCGTTACCTTGTTCCGAACGCAATTGTTATTGAAAAGAATATATAGAAAGTTTCTTCATTAATTAAGTATTTTTTTTTACTAAACTTTTTAAAACTTTTTTTTTATTTTTAAATGTGAAAATTATCTCAAATCTAATTTAAGGCTCCCATAAAGAATTAAATTACAAAGTAATTAAATTTGTTCGGTTATTTTTTTTTTTACTTTCTTTTAATTTATTAAAAACTTTTTGGATAAACTTCTAATAATTTAATGGGTTTTTATTATTTTAAATTTATAAATCTTGAGTTGTTTTTACGTTTAGAAATAAAGTTAAAACAAAACTTTTTTTTTGTCATTTGGATGGGGACATAAGTCAATCAACTTTCTTTGTTCAAAAAAATTTGAAAGGTTTGCAAATTTTATTCATTTTTTTTAATCATTTAGCGCTTTATTAGAGAGTATGATAATTTTATTTAAAATTTTCCTTTAATATTATTAGTTAATTAAAATATATTATCGAATATCACAATTCTTTTGCTTTTATTTTTAAGAAATTAAACGTTACTTTGTTTTTCGTTCATAATTCGGTCATTATTCAGTTTAAATTAATTATTTATGTGAAATAATAATAATAAAAAATAGTGTTTTAAAAGCGTTGTTTTTTTTTTTTTATTTTTTTTTTTTTAATTTATTTAGCACTTTGTTGTAAACATATAAATATTTTTTAACGAACTTATTTTTTTAAATTTTCTTTCTATACTGTTGGGTAAATATATTGATAAATTTCAATTTTATTTATTTTTAAATTAAGAAATCTTTCGTAATTTTCGTGATCATTTTTAGAAAATGTAACAAAACTTGCGTTTACTTTTTCATTTAGAATTTGAAGATTACGATCGAACTTAATAATTATGTAATTATTTATGCAAATTAGTACAAGGATATATTGATTTGTAAAAAACGCTTTTTTTAAAAATAAACAAAGTTTTTATACTTTGTTTTAAGCGTATAATGAATTTCTTAACAAACTTTTTTTTAAATTTTCTAAATTTTCTTTCAATAATTTTAACTAGATATATTTATAAAATTCCCTTTTTATTTTTAAACTGATAAATCTTTCAAGGAGCGAAAGTTTTAAGAAATTATAACAAAACTTATGTTTACTTTTTAGTTTAAAATTCGAACCTTGCACTAGTCAAACGAACTATATTATTTATGTGAAATGATAATAGTAAATAAAAATTAGTGATGTTTCAAAAGCGTCAGAGAGGGTGTTTAGTACTGGGGGTAATGTCGTTCGAAAAAACAGAGCATCTTTAATCATTTAAACATTCGGAAATGCTGATATATTTTTATTTCAAAATATAAATTTCATATGAAGTTTCAATTTCGCTAAATTGGGTATGTAGGCTCATTTAGTAAAATTATTTTTTATAGCTTTAAACTTTTTTTTTCAAAATTTAATTCACTTAAACTAATTGATTTCCGAATAAATTCATAAATCTATCGTTTTAAACTTTCTTTGATTTCTAGTTAAAAGCTTAGTAAAGTATCTAGCTTAAATTAAGGCTGCTTATACCTTATAAACGATAAAGAGGTGCAAATATTGTATCTATACACATTTTTTCAATAAATATTTTAAGTAAGATTTGTACATTGTAGTCAGTTTATTTAATATCTTTCTTGAGCAAAACATATATATCTTCAAATTTGATCGTTTTGATTTAAATCAATTTGAGTATGGAGTTTTGATAGAAATCTGATTTACTGTGCCTTGCAAGTAAATGAAATTCAAAAATACTATATCGCGATGCAAAACTGACGATGCATCACGATATATAATTTCTAATATCGCCCAGTCCTAGTCGGTGTTCAACGATGGCTATAAAAAAAATAATCATAAGAACTATATTTCCTAGATTGCGGCTACCCCCTCCCAAGATTTCAACCGTCAAAAATCCAAATATGTACAAATATATGTTTATTCAGAAAAAGTACTTTTTTGTGTTTGATTCCGCAATTTAATTAATAGTTAACACTAATTAATTAGTATATTTGGTTCCACCCATTAAGATTGGAACTCATAAAGGGTGATTTCATCTGATGGAACCATTAAGATTGATACTTTGTCTGTGAAAATCTAATCATTGAAACTAAAGTTATTAATGATATCTTTTCGCATTTAACTGTCTAAATTGTTCATATGTAATGGTGGACAAAATTTTATTCAATGTAATGTATTAATGCATGATTTCTGTTACTACTAGGAAAGAAAAATATTTTCTGAAAATACGGAAATTCTCTAGTAACAGGAGGATATGTTTATGATGAACAAAAAAAAAAAAAAAAAAAAAAAATGTGAGGGCTCTCCTGTTTCAATGCTTAGTACCCGCTCAGATGTAAAAAAAAATAATAATAGTATTTTTCGAACAGTGGTCTGAATCAGCCAGCTACAAGTAGCGAAAGTACTGTATAATACTGTAGTTTCATAATTTTATAACTGTCGTTGAACAGCCGACCCAATTTTATGGGTTTACGACTACTTATGTTCAACTTCGTAGCCGTATAATTTTGAACCCAATCCAAAAGACAAGGGAACTCCTGGATTGGGAGAAATTTGCCTTTGTGGAGTGCTTTTTGATGGGACTAACGAGTATTTGCGTTACATGAAAGGTAGAGGAAGACCTTGAAAACCTGCCACGGTTAGCCTAACAGCAAGGGAACTCTAACCCATCATCCATCTGCAAAAATATTAATGTAATTTTACTCTACGGGTGCGCAAGTCAAGTTCTTCTCATGAAATAACCACATTTAAATATTAATCTCTCCATCTAAATATTTCTTCTTGTCACCAAATTATTTTTTTAAAAATAATTTACTTAAATTTTTTCCCGCTTTTACTAAATAAAAACGGTTAAAATTTTAGATTTTATAATAGAAATATACGTAGATTTATATAGTATAAAAATTTATACCTTAATCCAATTTTTTTCCATCCACAATTAAATTATAAAAATTAATAAATAATTATTAAAAATTATTGTTTTTGCATGAAATGATCTTTGGGAAAATGAGTTTTATGAGTGACTGCAACCTAATTAGATGTTGTTAAATTAGTCTTTAAAGCATGACTAAAAACGCTAAAAGTGAAAAGAATTTTTAAGGGACGAATTTTTAGGACTTTCATCTGCTCTCCTAACTAAACTATTTGAGTCATTATATCAATAATGAAGCGTATTTAGAAGGTTAAGAATTCAAATATGCAAAAAAAATAAATAAATAAATAAATAAATAAATTGTGTTTTCAGGGAAAGTACGTTTTTGCATCCGATTTCGAGAAAATCCCCATCATTTACGTAAAATTTATACAGGGTGATTTTTTTTTTTTTTTTTTTTTTTTTTTTGCGCACTGTACACATTTATATTGTAAAACAAACAAAAATCATGAATTTAATAATTTTATTTTGTGATTTGATTGCTATTTCTTATTTTTTCTCCATTTTTAATTTCAGGTGGTCGCATTAAATTTCCTGGTAAAGAAGAGTTAAAGGTCCTCCTTTGGCAAAAGAAATGCGACTATTTGCTACTAAGATTGAGGTGAAGACTACTAAGATTGACTACTATTTGCTACTAAGATTGAGGTGATTGATTCAGTCGGCGGCGAAAGCATCAACTTTTTACTTTAAAAATAAATTAATTCGCATGTAATTAACGTCTTTTTTAAACTTATTTCAATGCATTCATTGTTTTTTATATATTTTTTTATTTTTATTTCGAGGTGTGTTTGCAAAAATTTAACAGCAGTATTCAAATATCAGCTTACGCGATTAGCGACCTGTAAGACTTACTATAAGGCACAAAATGAGAAAACACACTTTTCCATGTCTTATTTCAGAAAATATAAATTTGAAATCAAAGATTCAAGATTGGAAGATTATTTTGTAATGCAGCCGTCTGGAGCTGCATCAAAAAGTAAAAAGTAAGTTTCGTAATCGCGTGTCGTTATTCGCGAACGCAACGAGTATGTAAAGCATGCAGAAACATATAATCTTTTGTCGTTTAATTTTTAAAAAAAAGTTCTTTTTACAATTTTTATAGAAGAATTTAAATTTTTAATAAAGAAAACATTACTTTTAAACTAAAAAATGTTTAATAAAGAATGCTCATGAGTAAAGAAATTGAAATATTTTGAAATGAAAGATTTGCACTTTTAATTTAATTTTTTTTCTTTTAATCTTAGTCTTAATCAGACCTAGAAAACCATTCTGCATACCCTATTCTATACAAATTCCATATATATTCTATACCCTATTCTATACAACTGTTTTCAAATTAAAAGAAAAAAAATTTTATTTGTAAATTTTTTATTATAAAAATATAACCTGCTTTATAAGTCCGGAGAAACCCAAAATAAAATGAAAAAATTGTGAAGGTGTATGTTGGTTTTATTGCGACTTATGATGGTCCAACATCATTTGATGGTCACCATCATTCATTATGTGCTCATAGTTTTTGCAATGCCAACAAATTTCTATCATATTCCATGATGGAAAATGCTACTTTAATACTAATATGGTTAATAATTAAAAGAAGTTTAACTCTCATGGACCAACAACCCGTGATAGTTCTAACTATACATTTTCATGATAGTTTAATGGGGATTCTTGCTGATCCTTAGGAATATATCATGAGAATAAGTTGCTTATTCCTATGTTCGATCTTCATAAATAAGTCCAAATTCCTACGTTGAAGTGATGTTTACTTTGGTTGGTTACCATCAAGATTATGTTGGTCCATCAATTGATAATCATCAAAAATTTTGACTTGGGCTTCATTAAATCAAATTTATTCATTGAATATCTTCATTTTAATTTACATTGAATTGAAAAATAAAAAACTTATTTAACCGTAATATATTTCCGTAATAGTATGTCATCACGAATTCGAAAGTTCTCATTTCACTGAAATGATGTTCGTTGATCAGAAAAGCATTAATGGAAAAATGTTCGCATATTAAGTTTGTCAGAAAATGATTACTCTATAATTTTAAATTGTTGTGTCGTTATGTCATATAAAAATATTAGAATTTGAAACCCTATAAGGAAATGATCAGGAAAGGATTGTACAGTTGCTAATTAAGCGTGTCTAAGAATAATTATGTTACTGTAAAAGGCCGAAGTCTAGTAAATCTTAGGATTTATCGGTAGAACCTAGTATTTACCAAAGTAGCTTACTAAAAGACAAAAGTTTGCTTTGATATATGATTCGAACTTTTACCAAGCATTCTGATAAAACCTTACATTTACCAAAGCTTTCCAGTGAAAGCTCAAAACCATTTATAACTAATGGTAGAACTTTTCATTCGCTGATACATTGGGTTCAGATACGTTATAGGGGACTACCGCATCGTGGTGAACGAATTCACAAACGCAACCCTAAACCTTGATGAACAATATAGGGAACTGCGGGAGCAATGGAAGAGGGCACAATATTTACTTTATAATTAGTAGGAAGAGAACAATCATCAAAGTGACACAAAATCAAAGTGCTTCTCTATTTAGAAGTCAGGGAAGATCTTTTAAAATAAATCCTTAAAAAGTTTCGTTTCAGGGGATAAGGGAAATCTTAAAAATTATAATTGGTCTATTAAACAGGTCAAGGGAAAAAGTCCTACTCACGAGTTAGCAAAAGGAAACGCGTTAAAATGTTAAACACTCAATACAGAACTTGAAGCCCAAAATTGTAGATTAAAAGGCAGGATGTGAGTATTAAAGTGTGAGAACGAGAGTTTTGTCTAGAATAATAATTAACGAAAAAAATTTTAGATACATAAATAACATAAAATGATTAATTGAAGCTTTTTATGTTTCACACCCACCCACACACACACACACATACATACTTGCATGCATACTTACACAAACAATTACATACACAGAGAGAGAGAGAGAGAGGGACATAGATACAGGATCAACGCTAAGGATTTTTAATTATTAGCCAGGAAATTAGCTGAATATAAAAAATATTAGCCACATTTCAAAATTCTCAGTCAAAGGCATTACTATAAAGTGAAATACTTAATAAAATGCAAATTCATATGAAGAGTCATTTTGCAGTTGAGAAGAAAATGAGCAATGATAATAAAATGTAAGTAATTCGATATTCAACCTAGAGCGAATATAAAACTTTCTTTTTATTTTTCATAAAATAAAAGTTTTATCAGTTAAACTCCCAGATCTGATGTTATGACGCCAGCATTTATTTTGCTCCCCCCCCCCCCACTATCCATATTCTCTGCAGAAACAAGAAAGCAGAACGAGTGAAGATAGACAGAATATAAAACTTGACATCGTTCTGCAGGGAAGGATTACTGAACTTCAGGTAGTTCAAATTTGTTGTTACATAGACACGTTTCTTAAAAAAAAAGAAATTAAAAATTTGCCTCAACCAAACGTTTAAAGAGATCAGGGGCACTCGAGGTCTACAAACGCAATTAAATGCATTCTTTGCACAATACATCCTTTTGTTTGGAAGTTCTTAAGAGGTGTAATGAAACTTTTCTCGTGTTGTTCTAGGTAATCCCACTCTGACGATGGTTCTTCAGTTTTTTCTCTCCAAGGATACAAAATAAACATGGATTGAGTGGAAAAGTTAAATTGAGTGGTCAACATTCATCTCATATGTTTAACAAGATGGATCTAGATATGTTCCGCCATACTTAGGTTAAATTAACTAATAACTAATAAATGAGTAACATTGTATGATATTATACTATAATTAATATTGTATATGCTGAACCAGTTGATGTAAGTAAAATATATTTTGTGTGGGTGTCATTTCTCACAACGTAACAAGAATTCTTAGCTAGGTAGGGAAATAATAAGCTAAGTAATTAATTCTCTTCAGTGACACATTCTAAATTCTTTCACTATATATTTACACAGAGACTTAACATAAGGACAGGTACGAAACCAAGTAGAACATATATAGACTTACTATACATCAAAGTTACTAGGTACACAAAACAAAAATAGATCACGGTTACAATAAAATACATAAACAAATAATAAATATAAGTTGAATAACAAAAGCAGACGAGGAAGAAATATATTTTCGTTAATACGATGCGGCTCGGTAGGTAATTAACGTTAATTAACATTCTTACTTATGTAGAGAAACTTTTTCAACATATGGGTAAATTAGTTCTTGTAGTGCAAGTACTCAATAGTAGGCTCGTCAATGAACATATGATAGCAGGTTTGACTAGTGATAAACGGTTAATTGGTTCGTGGTTAACATTAGAAAATGGTTTAACAGATTTTAAAAAGTTAACAAAACGAGCTGTTTAAAAAAGTGTTCAAAAGGACACTGACGTCGAATACTGTTCAAATGTTAGTAGGCTCGAGTAATGATCAAATAATGGGTTAGATTAATTACTAACGAAATGATAGTAGCTTCGGCAACCGTTAAATAAGTAAACGATTTAATATATTTAACAAAATAAGTGGTTCAAATAATAGATCGAACGAGCATTGCATAGATATTAGGCATGAATAAAAGCTTCCAGTTCATCAAAAGAAAACGTTTTAAAAAGTGATCATATGATAATGTTCGATTGATCACATGTGAGCGGGATAGAAAACTGATAACTAGTTTATTGGCTAGAGTTTAGCAAATGAGAATGGTTAAAAAGTTAGTATTTGGAGAGGTTTAGAAAATCGTTAAAATAGTAATCGGCACAAAAAATTATGAAAATACAGTGTGTTTGGTTAACAATCATATAATAGATGATGCACGATGATAATGGATGAGTACTGATCAAATGATAGCAGATTCAAATACTGTTGAATAATGGGATGTGTCATTTATTATAGGGAACGAGTGATGCGCAAAGGTAAGTTAAAAACGAGCCAATTGTTAGTATTATCAGGTAATGTTCAAATAATAGTATGATATGATCGAATACTGATCATGTGATAGAGGGTTCGATTATTGATCATAAGAAAGCGGATGCGAGTAACGATAAGTAATTCAAGGTTAACAATTAAATGGTTTAGCAGGTTAGAAAAGTGTTGAAAATATCGGCTCAAATAATGACCAAATCAGAGCGTTCAATTGCTGATAATGAATTTTTGTGCTCCAGATTTTAAAAAATAATCATATAGTATCATACATATAATAGCCGGTCGCATTATTGATTAAATGACAGAGGGTTCATGTACAAATTTAATTATAATAGGTTCAAATACCTTTAAATGAGTAGTGCGTTCGCGTATAGTATTAAAAAAAGAAAACAAAAATTTGGTCAAATGATAAGTCGATCGAGAAATATTCAAATGAGCGTAAGTACGATTATTGATCACATGATAGTAAGCCCCAGTTTAACAACACAGTTATGTAGATAAATGTAATAACAGAAAGATCGTGTAATATACCAAAGATGGTAAGTTCGACTACGGATCAAATAAAAATAAATTCGCGTACTGTTTAAATGAAAGCGAAATTAAACACTGATAAAATGTAGGGGTTAGAGAACCGATACATACAGTGTCAGTTCGAATGCTAATATAAAAAGAGGATATTAATCACTACTGGTATCAACTTTCATTTAATCGATTGCAGAACCGACTCAATTTTTCTAACATTTAATCGAACCCGCTACATTTCAATAAGTTCTCGTACTCATTCTCTTTTGATTACTATCATTAGATCAATAATAGGACCTACTATGTATATTCGTTACTGGTAACTGCAATAATTTTATCACATATCTACAATCATTTGATCATTGCTCGAAATGCCTTTATTTTAGTCGTTACCCAAACCCACTACCATTAGATTAGCATTAGAGCTTACTATCATTTAAATACACCTGGATCTCACAATCAATTTTACACTTTCTCTTCAGTTAAATACCCGAACTGACAAACCGCGTTTTTCGGTACCCTACCGCTAATCGTTTGATGAATAATCGAACCCTCTATTTTCCGTTAATCATTATAGAGTATGCTCGAACCCGCTAATATTTGATCCGGATTACAAGAATTTATCGGTACTTGTGCCCCTATCATTTAAGCAGTACTCGAACCCATGATCATTATATCAATAATAGAAAAAAAAGAAATGGCGCGTTCGTGTTTTGATTAAAAGAGAGGTAAAGGACTACAGTACTGATCAATTAATAGCGAGTTTGAAAAATGCGGGTGTTGAGAGCGGATGAAAAGTGTGTTAGTAAATAGATAGCGGGTTTATATAATTATAAAACAGTAGATGAAAATACTTATCAAATGAAGGTGGGTATTTGGCCCCATAAAAATTGCGACTTAATTATTAGACCGATTATCGAGTTAATCAAAAGATAGCTGGCTCCAGCCATAAAAAGATAAGGTTCGAAATGCGTTAAAATGAAGGTGGGTTCGAGAACTGTTCGAAAGACAGTATGTTTGAGTATTGTACGAAAGACAGCGGTTTAAAAGGCTGTTAAAATGATAACAGAAGCAAGTTCCAATAAAAAAAAATTGTGTATTCAACTGTTGATCAATGATAGCGGGTTCGATTATTCACCATATGATAATGGCTAAAAGAATCAATTTAAGAAAGTCGGTTCAAGAACTGATCAAAAGAGAATGAGCTAGGGGACCATTTGAAAGGTAGTGGGTTGAGTACCGGTCCAATAAGAACAAGTCCTATAACCGATTAAAAGTTATTAGACCGATTATCTATCTAATAATACCGCACTCGAGTCTTAGTGGATCTAAGAATTGATTAAACGGCGACGTGTTCTAGTATCCGAACCAACAATCTCTTTATAAAATCTCGAACGAATTATCAATAAATAATTTTCTGTACTCGAGCCAGTTTACAAGTGATCAGCTTTCGAACCTTAAATCACATGATTAATACTCGAACTCACTAGCATCTTATCAATGTTTGAACCGCCTTACCATTGTTCAAACAACCTACTCTATATCTGTCCTTGAATCGACTCTTTATGTATCGATTTCGCTAACCCTCACATTATATAGCTGTTTGAACCCACTGTCTTTTCAACAGTAATTGAACCCACTATCATTTAATTAGTACTCGATCATTTGATGCCCAATTGAGCTTGCCATCTTACGAATGACGCTCGATCTCACTAACAAAAGAGTTTAGTTAGAGAAGTGTTCAACTCACTCAAACGAATTATTATGAGTGTACCAACTTGCTATCGCATGAATATTACTCAATCTTATTTCGTGTATTGATTGATAGCGATTTTGTGAACTAATGAACAACAGCGGTTCGATATTTGATCAAAATATAGTACGTTCTAGAACCGATTAAAAGAAATTGGTTTATAGTAATGCTCATATCGCCGAGAGATCATTTGCTGATAGAGTAATAGGAGGTTCCAGAATCGAAAGAAAAAATGTGGTTTCAATAATTGATCAAATGACAGTTTCAGCATTGACAAAGAGCAGAGTCGGTTGGATCAGTGGTACATTTTAGTATAAAGAGAGAGTGTTAGAGAACAGATTGAAAGATAAAGAATTTGAGTACTAATCGAATGATACTCAGGTCGAAAACAAACGAAAAATAGTGGTTACATGTATTGATAAAATTATATAGGGTTTGAGAGGAGATAAAAAAAAGTGTGTTGGCTCGAAAGCTAATAAAAAGATACTGGGGTTAATTAATGTCCGTAAGTGAATGATAGTGGTTTCGAAGACCGCATGAGAGTGGGTTCCAGCATTAAGAAAATAATGTTTGAAATATGTTCAAATAAGAAAGGTTCGTTATATTAGCCAAAAGGAAAAAAATTATGATCAAATTATATGGCTTTGTTTTCGATCATTGAAATGATAGTAGGTTCAAAGACTTTTCAAATGTTAGCGACCGATAAGAAGGAAGTAGGTTCGAGTATTGAGTGAAATATAATGATATCGAGTAATGATTGCGGATTAGAAAGTTCAACTGTTGATTAAATTATAGTTCGTTCGATTCATAATGAAATGGTAGTAAGTTCCAGAACCTATAAGAAGATCGTATGCGTCAATCAAGACAGATTGCATTAGAGTACGAATAACAAGAATGTGTGCTCGATTATTGATGAAATGATAAAGGATTTGAGAACTGATCGAAAGAGAATGAGTTCGCGAAGCGTAAGAAAGTTAACAGATTGAGTACCGGTCAAATAATAGCGAGTTCGGTAACTGATTGATAGTTAACGGTTCGATTATTGATAAAATAATGCGTTCGAGTACCAATAAAAAATTAAGTAGGTCTGAGAACTGCTTTTAAAAATTGAAAGTTAAGGGATTTGAGAGGGATAAAAAAAAGTGTGTTGGTTCGAGAGCTTAACACGTTCAGGCCTGAAAAGAGAAAATACTGGTAGAAGAACTATTTCAATATCAGATAATATTCGGGAGGAGTCAATCTATTCTCAACAATATAATTTCACTGTAAGGAAATTTATCACGGCGAAGAAGCAATTCAATATAAAAATTTCATCCATTAAAAACAATTAGTTATTCCAGTAAATAACTAAAAAATGAAATTTTTTTTGTTACCAGTTTTTACTCTGGTGCACCGCCCGATGAGACAATCTAGCCTGGGCCACCGGTGGGTCACGCCGGCGTGAACGTCTTAAAAATAGCAGATTCAAATACTGATCAAATGATAGTGGGTTCGCTGACCGATAAAAAATAGTGATTTTGTTAATCAAATGATAGTGGACATTAACAAACATAATGTTCCGAATATGTTCATATCAGAACGATTCGCATCATTAACCAAAGAGAGAATGGAATTAATTTATGGGCAAATGATATGGCTTTGTTGTCGATCATTGAAATGATAGTAGATTCAAAGGCAGATCAAATATTAGAGACCGATGAAAAGGAAGTGGGTTCGAGTATTGAATGAAATATTATGATATCGAGTAATGATTGCAGAATAGTAAGTTCAAGTGATGATTATATCATAGTTAGTTCGATTCTATTAGGTTCCAGAACCTATTAGAAGATCGTGTACATCGCTGAAGATAGACTGCATTAAAGTACAAATAACAAGACTGTGCGCTCAATTATTGATGAAATAATGATGGATTCGAGAACTGATCAAAAGAAAGTGAGTTCTCGGACAGATAGAAAGTTAATAGATTGAGTACCGGTTAAATAATAGTGAGTTTAGTAACCGATTGATAGTTACTGGTTCGATTATTGATATTATGAAAATGCGTTCGAGTACCAATTAAAATTTCACCGAAGTCAAGCATCAGTGGCTGTGGTCAGTGTGCGGGTGGGTGACCACTTGGATCAGTCTGCGTAGGGACCGAGGGTGTGCGGTATTGGTCCTCGCTAAACTGTTCTACCGTAAAGTGCTCGACTTCGCGTGCAGGTCGTCGGGCTACCGAAGCGGGGGTGCCATCCCCTCTGCAGAGGATCAAAATTGTGATGGCATGCCTTCGGATCATCCTCAGGGATGTTTCCCAGACCGTCGCCAATAGCCCATTGTGGAGCTCTAGTGTGACGTAAATGAAATACAACAACAACCAATTAAAATTAAGTGGGTCTAAGAACTCATTCTAGCATGTTCTGGGTTTGAATATTAAATTAGATTCGAAAAAGTATCGATTGGTAGTGGGTACGATTACAGATTAAAAAAAAGAGGTGGTACAATTATTTATCTAATGGCTGTGGACTTGTATTATTAACCAGAGACTACTATTATTTGATTATGAATCAAACGAACTATACTTTAATCAGAACTTGAACTTACTAACATGCGATCATTACTCGATCGCATTATATTTCATTCAATACTCGAACCCACTTCCTTTTTATCCGTCGCTAACATGTGATTAGTCTTTGAACCTACTGTCTTTTGAACAATTATCATTTTAATGATCGAACATAAAGCCGTTATTATTTCATCATTACTTGAACAATCAATCATTTGATCATAAAATAGTCTCATTTTCATTTTTGCTAATCTTATTTGAACTCATTTTGAACATTATTTTTTTAATGCTGGAACCCACTCTAATTTGATTAGTATTTTCATCTACGCTCAATCATTATTTGAACCCGCTGTATTTTTATTAGCTCTCAAAACCTATATAATTTTATCAATACTTGTAACCACTAGTTTTCGTTGGTTTTCGACTCGCTATCATTTGATCGGTACTCAAATCGATTACCTTTCAATCTGTTCTCTAACCCACTCTCTTTTAATTATTACTAAAGTGCACCACTAATCCAACCGACTCTGCTTTTGTCAGTGCTTGATCCCACAATCATTTGATCAATTATTGAACCCACATTTTTCTTTTCGATTCTGGAACCTCCCATTACCTCATCAGCAGTTGATTTCACGAAGATTTGATCATTACTCTAAACCATGTTCTTTTAATCGGTTCTAGTACATACCATTTCTCGATCAAATATCGAGCCGCTGTTGTTCATTAAGTTCACGAATCCGCTATCAATTAATCAAAACTCTAAGGTAAGAATCGAATAATATTCATATGATAGCAAGATGAATTACTCATAATTATTCGAAGGCTCGAGTTAATCATTTGAACACTTCTCTAAAAATCTCTTTTGTTAGTCTAATATGTAAGATGGTAAGCTTGATTGCTGATCAAATGATAGAAGGTTCTAGAACTGATTAAAAGATAGTGGGTTCGATTGCTGATGAATAAATAATTCGTTCGAGTTTCGAGAAAGAGATTGTTAGTTCGGATACTAGAACACGCAGTTCTAAGTTCCACTCATTTTTTATTGTTACTCTAACGCATTATCATTTAATAGATAATCGGTCTAATAACTTTTAATCGGTTATAGAACTCGCTATTATTGGACCGGTACTCAATCCATTAATTTTCAAATGGTCCACTAACTCATTCTGTTTTGATCAGTTCTCGAAAAGACTTACCTTACATTGATTCTCTGATCCATTATCATTTGGTCAATAATCAAACCCCCAATTTTTCATCGATACTCGCACCCACTATCATTTGATCAGTATTTTCACTTACTGCTTAAACATAATTTGAACCCGCTATCTTTTTATTAGCATAAAAAACAAACTTTTCATCCGCTCTCAAAGTCTATCATTTTATCGATACTCCTAACCACTATTTTTCATTGGTTTTCGAATTGGCTAATATTTGGTCGTTACTCAAATCCACTACCATTCAATCGGTTTTCGAACGCACCATTTTTTAATCATTCGAAGCAAATTTGATCAAATGATAGTGGGTTCCAGCATTGATAAGAATGTTCGAGAAGCGAATGTTCGAGAAGCGATTAAGAATAGTGGGTTTGGGAACCGATATTAAAAAAACAAATGATTTACTTTCCCATTATATAGTGAATTTGAGTTTTGATCGATCCCAAGAGAGTCAATTTGAAAATTGGTCAATGATGAGAAAGTTTGAAAATCAGCAGTAATCATAAAAAAGGAGAGATTCTATTATTGATTTAATGATCGTAGGTTCGAGGATTAACAAAATGATAGGGGTTCGAGTACTGATAAAATGATAAGGGTTCAAGTACCAATAACAATACATATTCGTATAATGCGGATCGAATTATAGTGAGTACGAGTACCTATATACTATAATTATTAATAGAAAATAGTCATGAAATGAAAATTCATTAATTGATATGCGATTCAGGTACTGATAAACGGTTTGTCTGTTCGAGTATTTAACATAAGAGGGTTCAAAAAAGTGTTCAAATGATAGTAGTCTCGTATGTTAATCAAAAGCCGGCAAATAAAAATAGTGTTGTCGTTGTTGTTCATTTACGTCGCACTAGAGCTGCACAATGGGCTATTGGCAACGGTCTGGGAAGCATCCCTGAGAATGATCCGAAGACATGCCATCACAATTTTGATCCTCTGCAGAGAGGATGGCACCCCCGCTTCGGTAGCCCGACGACCTGCACGCGAAGTCGAGCTTTTTACGGTAGAACGGTTTAACGAGGACCAATACCGAACACCTTCGGTCCCTACGCAGACTGATCCAAGTGGTCACCCACCCGCACACTGACCGCAGCCAGTGATGCTTGACTTCAGGAACCGTGTCTTAACAATCAGTCCACTGCGGGACAATGAAAATAGTGAACAAATGATGGCGGGTTTGGGTACCTATTAAATCAAAGGTATTTCGAACAGTAATCAAATGATTGAAGAGTTTTGATTAAATTATAGTGCAGTCTAGTAACGAAAATGAATAGTGGGTCGATTATTTATCCAATGATAATAGGTTAGTGATCAAAAGAGAGTGTTAATGAGTTAGAACTCATCGAAATGTAGGGGGTTCGATAAAATTTTAGAAAAATTGAGTCTGTTCTGAAATAGATTAAATGATAGTTGGAATAATTACTGGTCAGATGGTGGCCTGCAGTACTAAAAAATACAGTTAGTACTAATCTTGATGAAATATTCGTAGGCTTGAGTAAAAAAGAAATGAAAGCCGACTAAAAATATCCTATAAAAGAAAGGTTGATTTTTAGTATTGAATTCGAGATTCCGATTAAAATATGGTGGGACATTTAACCAGTTCTTTACCTTTTGGTCGGTTTTCAAAGACTAATTTTTTCTTTCTGCTTTTTCATCAGTTCTCAAACGCTCTACTTTTTAATCACTAGTCAACTTTATCATATTCCCATTAGTACTCGAACATACGATCTTTTTATCGAATTTCGAACGACTTATCAGTTTTTGAACCGCCTCAATATTGTTTATATAAAATAAATTTTGCTCGAACCCACTGTCATTTTACCAAAAATGCGAGCCGTTATTATTTGTATTATATGACTACCGATCATTTCATCATTATTCGAGCCACTAATTATTTATCGTTACTCGCACCCGCTTTCATATGATGAAAATCGAGACATTTATCACAAGATCAGCCTACGACGTTATTATATGAACATTACTAGTTAATACTATCAAATTGCACGTGTTTAACTTACTTTTAAGCATCAGTCGTTCCCTGTAATCAATAATGATACATCCTAATTATTAAACAGTTCTTGAATCTGTTATTTGATCTGCCCTCGAACCTACTATTAATTGATTAGTAATAGACTGTAATTTTATTTGGGCAGGCAATCGTTATTTGGCAGGTATTATTGGTATTATCATATATTATTAATTTGTGAAGCCGCTTCAAATACTAATTTTTTAACTAATCTCATTTGTTATATCTGGATTCTATCTCGTTCGCATATGATCATTCATTATTCGTTCTTACCAACATTTGAACATCTTTCTACACATGTTCTTTTGATAATTTGAATGTTTCAATTCATGTCTAATACAGAAGCAAACTCGATCACACTATTATTTGAACAAATTTTGAACCACTTTTTTGTTTACTACTTTAACCAATTAACTCTTTAGCGGGTGCCAAAACTTTTAACCAATTAACTCTTTAGCGGGTGCCAAAACTACTATCATTTAGTTAGTAATCTGACCCTTTTATGCCTCCATGTTGTGATGGAGTTAAGATCAAGTGTAGATGAAATGAAAAAAATATGTAAAAGTTAGCACGAAATGGCTGTGAATTAAAGACGTTATTTTGTAGCAGTCTGGGATTAATTTAGTAAAGAAAGCAGTAAAGAAATTGTTTGGACTGTGCTATATTACAGACTAATATTATTTAAACATCAATCGAGCCTGCTAATATTTGAACGGTCTTCGACGTCAGTGTCATTTGACCATTTTTTTAACCTGCGACTGTTTACTTTTAAACTCTGTTAGGCTACTTTCTAATGTTAATCTCGACCCCTTAACCGTTTCTCACTACTCATGCATGCCAAGTAATCATTATGAGTCAAACTGCATATAACGTTGTGCTAAGTTTCTCTACATAAGCTAACGATGCGATACGCACATCGAATTAGTAGTTGAATTATATTTCTTCCTCATCTACTTATTTTATTTATCTTCCATTTTTTTATTTACTTGTGCATTTGATTGTAATCATGATTTACTTTGTTCTGTTTCTTTGAGAAAGCATCTTGGTGAAAGAATTTAGAATGTGTCACTGAAGAGAATTACTTACTCAGCCAATTATTTTCCTACCTAGCTATTCCTGTTTTCGTTTTGAAAGATGACACCCACACATAATAAATTTTACTTACATCAACTGGTTTAGCATACACAATATATCATCATACATCACATCATCATATATCATCGTATAATATACAATATACCACATATTATAATATCTAATTTGTCTCGATTTTTTTTTAGTTATTTTAACCTAGATATGGTGGAGCATATCCGGCTCCATCGTGTCAAACATATGAGATGAATGGTTAAACACAGTTCCAGTGTACACTTTTGTGTCCTAACACAAAATACAAAAGAAAACTCTCTCTTCAGGTTTTCCTCAATGGGACTCGAAAACAACTTTTCTTCTCCATTTCTGTTTAATTTCTTCTCACTTTTAAAAGTCTTTTTCAAACTAATTTATTTTCCACTGATTCCCTGTTATTCTGTATCGTTGGAGAGAAAAAAAAGATCCATCGTCAGAGTGGGGTTGCCTAGAACAAAATGAGAAAAGTTTCATTACACCCCTGATGAACTTCCAAACAAAAGATTTACTGATGGTGCAAAGGATGTATTTAACTCAGTTCGCAAAGCTAGAGTGTCCCCGATTCCCCTAAACGCGCGCGAGGGTTCGGTTGTATCAATTTTAAGATTTTCTAAAAAACGTGTACATGTAACAGCAAAAATGTAAACTACCTCAAATTTAGTAATCCCTCTCTGCAGAACTAAGTAAAGCTTTAGAAGCTGTCCATCTTCACTCGTCTCGTTCTGCTTTCTTGTTTCTGCAGTATACAGGGATAGTGAAGGGATGCAAAATAACAGTTCTGGGCATTTAACTAATGAAACTTCTATTTTATGAAAAACGAAAAGAAAGTTTCGCTCTAGGTTGAATCTAGAATTAGTCTCAATCTACTAAGGAGAATTAGTTACTAAAGAAACCGGGATGCGTCAAATTTCTATTTATATTCACTGCATTAATTTTTGATATTTTAATGTTATCCTCTTTATCAACTACGTTTTATTATCCTCTCACCCCCATTCATTTCTCATTTACTTTTCAACTGCAAAAAGATTCTTGTAAATTAGTTATAAATGTTAATAAAAATGTAGATATAGAAGTCTTTTGCCTACTTTAACTCAATGAAAAAATGTGATTTCAGAACGCTCAAGTCAAAATTTTTGATGGTTTTTCCATTGATGGTTGTAAAGTTGGGACCATCATGGACCGTCCCGCATTGTTGGTCCATGAGAGTTAAACTTCTCTTGATTCTTTACCATCATAGTATTAAAGTAGCATTTTCCATCATGGAATGATTGAAGTTTGTTGGCATATCAAAAACCAACATAATGAAAAAGTTTGGATGATAGTGACCATGGAATGATGTTGGGCCATCAAGAGTTGCATTGAAACTAACCATCACGAATTTTGACTTGAGCGTGTCATTCTTCTTTATAGAATATATTTCTAAATACAGTGAACTCTCGCTACTGCGATATCCGATACAACAATAACTCCCTCTATTACGATAATGTTCCGTGGTCCCGCCAAACTTGCATATGGATTAATGTTATCTTCCTCTCAATATAACGATATTCTCTGAAGCAGTAAACCTCTGTAAAACGATTTTTTTTCAAATTTCAACATTATTTTCCATTTTTTTTTACTGGTTTTCAAATAATGTAAAATGCCTTTCTGTCATCTTTTACCATTTTTTTCATCTTTTCTGATAAAAGGGTCACTGCTGGTTATGATCTTTCACCCCACTGTTATTTCTTTGCACATCAGAGGATGGCTTTTGTATTCAAATTTCATTCCCCCACTGTTGAGGTACTTAGACCACCCTAAGAGCTTCATGTTTTAGAATTGCCTCCTTCAGTTCTTAAGAAATCACCATTGTAACATCATGAGTCATAAATGACCACACACATCACAGTAACACCTGCGACCCTGAGAAGGTGCTGTTTCTGTAGAAGGTGGGTGGAGCACGTTTATTGAAATTGAGGAGGAGAAAAAAATGTATACTGACCATTGGTCATCGTTCATCACTGTCACTTAATCCCTGATTTAAACTACATCTGGTGATTTCATGAGCTAGCGCAAATTCTACGATCAGAACTTTTCGCATTTTGTGCTGCTAACATTTTCAGCTTGGTGAGTCTTCAGTGTATTGGATATTTTTTACTAGTGTAATGGCAGGGAGAAAGCAACTTTCATTTCAAGATAAACTTAACGTTATTAAAGATATTGATGATGGAATGAAACAGATTGATGCAGCTAGAAAATACGGATTATCTCAATCTACAGTTGCAACGTTTCTAAAGAAAAGAAAACAGATCGAAGATACTGTAAGTTCAAATTTAATTAATCCAAAGCGTAAACGACTAAAAGTCGCAACTAATGAAAACATTGATGCTGCCGTCTTAAAATGGTTTCAAGAGATGAGAGCAACAAATATCCCGATAAATGGTCCCTTGTTATGCACACAAGCACGTAAATTCGCAGTAATGCTAGGGAACGAAACTTTTAAAGCTAGCAATGGTTGGCTAATGCGTTTTCGGGATCGACATGGAATAACTTTCCAGGAAGTTCACGGAGAGAAAAAATCTGCTCCGATTAACGAAGCAAATGAATGGAAGCAAGAGAAGATGACAGATATTCTTCAAAAGTATAAACCAGAGAACGTTTATAACGCAGATGAAGCTGGGCTGTTTTTTCAACTCCTTCCCGATCGAACATTGGCATTTAAGGGTGAAAAATGTTACGGCGGAAAAAAATCAAAGCAGAGATTGACTGTTCTTCTGTGTGCCAATAGCACAGGGACACACAAGATTCAACCTCTTGTTATCGGCAAATCATTGAAGCCGAGGTGTTTCAAGAATGTGAAAAGTCTTCCAGTGGAATATAAAGCCAATAAAAAAGCTTGGATGACTTCTAAGTTTTTTTCTGAATGGTTGTTGATGTTAGATAAAGAAATGAAAAAGAGGAAGAGAAAAACTGCTTTATTAATTGATAACTGCACCGCTCACACCTCGATTCCAAAACTACACAACGTCGAAATTGTTTATTTCCCGGCCAACTGCACTTCGATTTTGCAGCCACTCGACATGGGCATAATCAAGTGTTTCAAAGGATACTACAGGAAGCGTTTGGTTGAATCGATACTTGTCAACATCGAAAATAAAGTAGAAGATCCTTTTAAAACTGTGAATGTCAAGGAATCATGTGATATTATTGCTGGTAGTTGGTGGGAGGTAACAGAAAAAACTATTCAAAATTGTTGGAAAAAGGTCGGTTTGTGTGTCTTGGAAGATGAAATTGTTTCTAATAGTGAAGAAAATTCCACAGACAGTGATCCTTCAGATAATCAAGAATTAGTTTTGATTCTTCAAAAATCTTTATCCCAACTTGAGGAAAAAATGGGTAAAACATATGGTGTTAACGTGGAGGACTATTTAACTGTGGATGACGATCTCACAATTTTCGCAGGAGTTAGTGATGAAGAGATTCTCTCTGAAATTACGGATGAAATGGAAAATAATGATGAGGAAGAAGATGGTGATGATGATCCATGTGTATCACAGTCCGTATTGTCACCCCATGAAGCTCTTCAATCCGTAAAATCTCTAAAGACATTTTTCTCAAGTCTTCCATTTACAAATGAAAATCATTTTCGGGCATTGGACTCTATGCATACTTTGTTGGTTGACTTAACAGTCAGAAAAATGAATAAACAAACAAAAATATCTGATTTTTTTCAATAAAAATGTTTTTTTAAGGTAAGTTTACAATCTTATGTTCTGTATTTATATCCATTGTTTTTAATGCTTAACCGTAATAAACACTATGCAAATTAATTTTTTCGATAATATATAAATATATTTATAGTTAATGAATATATAACATTAAATTTCAAAAAATCTCATTGCGTCCCAGAATTATGTGGGCCCTCGATATAACAATATATCCCTCTACAACAATATTCTTATTTGGTCCGCAAAATATTGTTGTAGCGAGGTTTTACTGTATATATAATTCGGAAAACGACAGTAAAAGAATATCAGATTTACTTGAAATAGTACATTTTGTGCGGATTATTAATAATTTGTTAATGTTTTCTTAGTAAGTATTTTTTGACTTCTATAATGATCACTTTCAACTAGAATTCAGATAATCTGTTTTGAAGTTATTAATTGAATTTCACATTAAGACCTTACTATTGTAAAATTTTAGAGTCATCTTAAAATTATGAAGTGATAATTTACGTATATATTGAGAATTAAAGCTTGAAATCAAAGAATATTTTATTTTGGGTTTCCCCGTACTTATAAAGCAGCTAAGTGTTATGATTTGCTTAGGAAAAAAAATTAAATAGATTTTTTATTTTAACTTGATGATAGTTCTATGCAGAATGATAGTGACTGATAATCATTTTCTACGTCTGATTAAGAACTTTAAGATTAAAAGAAAAAATTCAACTCAATGTGCAAATCTTTCATTTCAATTTTTTTACTTCTTTATTCTTTATTAAATGTTTTTTAGTTTATAAGTAATGTTTGCTTTTTTGAAAATTTAAATTTCTCTATAAAAATTGTCAAAAAACTTCTTTTTTAAGATTAAATGACTTAAGATTATATGTTTCTGTATACTTTACTTTAATGTTTGAAGTAATTCGATTGAGAAAATCTCTCTCTCACACTCACACACAAAGGAGGAATAAATTTTTTGTCATATATATATATATATATATATATATATATATATATATATATATATATTGTGCCATCTATTGTGCCATCTATATTGTCACTTGCATAATTAAGAATATATATTTTTCAAATTTAGTAAATAACTATAAAATTGGACGTAACCATGTTACACATAAGAAATATCCAGAGCAACTGTTATTCGCCTGGCAGCCATTTATCTCAAATAACAACCTCTAAAGGTCGTTACATTCGCGAATGACGACACGCGATTAGGAAAATTAATTTTTACTTTTTGATGCTGGTCTTGACGGCTGCATTACAAATTCATATAGGTTTCTTGAACTTTTATTTATTGTTTTTCGGCCATTTTCACATGAGTTTTTGGATTCTGATATTTTTATTCGCATTTGATAATTAAATTTGACGCTACTCGATAATTTTTTAACACTATATTATTTTAAATAGTCACATATTTGTAAAATGAGTGATCTTTTCTGAAAATGCCATTTTTTAGCAATTTTTTGTAAAAAATAGTCAGGGCTAAAGAGAAGATATAGAAGGGCTGGTTTATTCCATACTCAAAGCTGAAGCTACGATTCCCCACCTCATGACGTCACGCCGCACACAATTCTCAAAAATCAGAACTGGAAGATATGAAAAATTTGCTGCTATCAGCTAAGAAATCAGTTCAATGTTTGACACTTTTCTGATAATAGCTGTCAAACTTAATACTGCTAAAAGTTATTTTTGTTTAAAAATATAGTATTCATACATTTTCTTGGTATTTCTTATAGTATATTTAAAATAAATTAAAGGTAGAAAAATATCTCAATGCATGTCATCGTTTTCTTCTTTTCTAATTTCAGTTTTTAACTCTTACTCTTAAATAAATAAAAGCATATAAGAACACTTTTATAGTAACATATTGTTCGATGGTAATATGCAACTATAAAAGTGTCATTGCATTTTATTAGTTGTTACGCCTAATTTTAATATATTTTCTAATTTATAATTGTAATATCAATTTATTTGTATATATTTTCACTAGGAAACAAAAATCTTATATGCTAATTACTAAAAAAATAATCTTTGAGCATATAATAATGGAGATAATATACTTGCTCATAAATATTTAAAATGTGGCGTTATAATTAAAAAGTATAATTAATTTGAATAATGTCATAAAAAATATCTTATTAAATTGGAAAAAATTATAAGCATTAGTAATTTTTTTTTTCTTTGTCCAGGATTTTTTTTTCTTTTCTGTGTAAAGTTATCCCTAAACGTCTAAACAAAAAACATGAAATATAAAAAACTTTTATTCACAGAAGGATAAATTCCTTCAGTATATTTTATACTTCATTTGATGTCACCTTTATATTTTCTGAAATAAAACATGGAAAATTGCGTTTTCTCATTTTTTGTTTTTGTTTATTCTTGCCTGTCGCGTATATTTGACTACCACTGTTAAACTTTTGCAATCAGATGAGAAGAAAATCACCTCAAAATAAATAAAGAAATATTGAGAACAATGATTGCATGGAAGTAAGTTTCAAAAATGATGCTAGTTACAAGTGAAATAATTAATTTTAAAATGCCAGAAGTTGATGCTTTCGCAGCCGTGACGTTACTACTGACTGTAATCAGAAGCTCGGAGCGGCACGTGTCTCTTGAAAGGAGTGACCCAGCCCTTTTATTCTCTCTTTATCCCTAAAAAATAGTAGCCTTAGTTGTTTCACCTCGATCTTAGTAGCAAATAGTCGCATTTCTCTTGCCAAAGGAGGACCTGTAACTCTTCCTTACCAGAAAATTAAATGCGACCACCTGAAATTAAAAACAGGGGAAAAAATCAGAAATAGCAATCAAATCACAAAATAAAATAAAATTAATAAATTTATAACTTTCTTTTTTTAAAATATAAATGTGAATATTGCGCAATAAAAAATCACCCTGAATAAATTTTTTTCTAAATCATCGGAATTTCCCGAAATCGGACACAAAAACGGGCTTTCTCTAAATACACATAAATTTTTTTTTTTTTTTTTTTTGCCTATTTTAATTCTTAACCTTTTAAATATGCCGCAATATTGATATTGTGGCAATATTGATAAGTTTTTTATTGTCAAAAATTAAAAATTCGTGGTTAGGAAACTATTTTTTAGATGGTTTAACGTAGAGGTGATCAATTCAGGCCAACAAATGACACGCGAAAATAGTAAAGTGGCTAGCGAATACATATTAATATTAAAATGTCAATGATTTATTTTCATGGGTTATCGTGTAGTGGCAAAATTCAAACTTGTGGTATTGAATGGGCAATTAAGCAAGCAAACCTTTGAATAGACAATTAAGCACAGCTTATATTTAAAAAACTCATAATATCTTTCAAATCAGTAATTTTTGATAAATGACAGGGTCAATTTTTTCAATAAAAAATTTAATGAAATTTATAAATTATTATTTCAAGGTCTTGGGGGTTTAAATAATAAGTAGTAAGATAACTAAAGTGACTGAACATGTCCTACAAGTGAATGAACACAAAATTTTAAAGTGATTGAACACTTGTTATTATGATTATATTATGACTTTTTAAGGACTTATAAGTCATACAAATGCGTGAAAACAACCTTTCTACTGAAATTGAGGCATACGATACTAATTATTTTGAAACTTTTTTTTAATATGATTGAATGTATATGTGTATCGAAAAGTAAAAGTCTATTAAATAGAAAAAAAATTGTGGTGTTTCATCTAAACCTTTTTCTTTTCTTCTTTCAGTTGGGCTAACAAATCTTGAGTTAATATTTGGAGACTTCCTATGACCTACTATGAGTTAATATTTAGAGAAAATTTCAATGCCGTTGAGTTTGGTCAAAAATAGAATGAAACGTTTTTGTTCGTAACTTTTTTTAAACGCTTGGACTTACCGCAAATTATTTATTTTTAATGTTAATTTCTTTACAATTTCATTGAAATTTTTTTAATTAGTTTTCCTTTTACACTCCTTCTGGTTTCTTCAAGCTTTCGTCAATTAAAAAGGGATTTTAACCATGATGTTTGCGTACAATCACAGTTTTTGGAGGGATTATAGTTTAACTGCTAATGGCTAAGGTTTAGATTTAAAATTCAAATTTTGAGGTTTAAAAAACAAAAATTAGCCAAAATTTTTGACTCAGAATTTTTATTAACTCTTTATTGGGTCATTTATTTCTATTATAGGTAAATTAAAGCATTTTTAAAATTAAAATTGATATAAGAATAGTAATTGATATAAGAAAAAAAAGCTCAGTTTATAAAAAAAAATTACATTTAAAGCCATTTTTTTGGTGGTAAGTATATTTACAGCGGCCTATTAGGATATTGACTTTCATTTTTCGTTTTTTATAAAATAAATTTTTTAAATGTTACAAACTTATCCTTTTAAACGTTTTCTTAAACTACCAATTTTATTCAAACGCTATTCAAGAAAGCTTGAGTTATTAACAAATGGAAACCTAAATTAAAAGTGGTAAAAAAGTTCAACATGGGCTTCAAAAATTGGTGGTAAGTATACTTAGCGCGACCATCGAAAGGGTTAAACATCTTTTTCATACTTTTTTTCATTATTCTGTATTAATTTAGGTTAAAATCAGTAAAAAATATTATATTCAGAACTTTAATAATTTTTGGTTATGAAATAGAGATAGATAGGGGCAGACGGGCATGTCCCTTGAGAAATATAAACTTACTTTCATATAATAATTTCTTAAATTGTCACTTATTTGCAGTTATTTAGAGAAACAGTAATGAATCATTCACATTTCGAAAATTTACAAAATCAGCGGATGATTTTTTGAATATGAGAGGAAAAAAGCTTACTTTATAAGTTTATATTTTAGTACAAATGTATAAAAACTGTCTGATAATTTGAGTTTTTTTAGAGAACTATTAAACTAATTTTGTAATTAAAAAAAACAGAATATGCTTATTCTTGTAATTAGAATATTTAAAAGGGACACCGATGTCCTATCTGTGTTAAAGGGTAAAGCTAATTCTTGCTTTATTTCTTGAAACTTTTTGGTGAGCTAGCAAACCTTCGATTGACTTAAAATTTGAGACCAAATTCCTAAGATCTAGCAAAATCATATTTTAGCTTGAACTATCTTTTAAGAATGGATTAATAAAAGCGCTTGGCACTCATATGTGAGCTAACAATTTGTTCAGCCCCGCTTTTACTAGCTAGAAAAATGCTAACTTTTTTTATAAATCGAAACTTTGGTAAAGCAAGATTGTAGCGAAAACAGACTTTTGAGGGTTGGATAACCATTTCTACTATTGGTTTGTTACGAAAATTAACTTTTCTGGTTTCCACCTTAATAATTTAACCATGGTTCATTTTAATTTTTTGAGAACATGCATTTAAGGGGATAATGATTTCTATAATAAGCTTTAATTTGCGAAATTTAAATTGAAAGTTTTTTTGTTTGAAATTTGTTAAGTATGCTTATGCCATAACTTATTTTTGGTGGATAAACAGAGTACAAAAATGATTGCTGAGCTAGAGTGGTCTAATAATTTCTTTCAATGGTCTAACGTTTACATGCAAAGTTGAATTTGTGATTTCTAGGCTAAAAATTAGCCAAAGGTAGTTTAGACCATAAATTTATTTTACCGGATGAACCAAAGAAAAATTCTAAATTAGGAAGTTAAATTCAAAGAAAAATTTGAAATTATTTTACCGGATGAACTAAAGGAAAATTCCAAATTAGGAATAAAGAAAAATTCCAAATTAGGAAGTTAAATTCAAAGGAAAATTTGAAGGTTAAATTAAATTTTTACTATTTTAGTCAATAATTATAACTTATTTTAGCTCCTTACTTTTTTTTTCTTTCTAGTTCTAAGTTAAATTGTCATGCCCAATTTTTCACTGCACAATTCAGCGCGAGGACCACTCGGCATAAGCGCAATTCATCGTGGGGACCAAGCGACGCAAGCACAATTCATTTCGGCTAAGATTTGTATTTTTCAAAATTTGTAGCGAGCACAATTTCTAGTGGATTCGATGATACACGATCTATTTACGAAAACAAAACTCTTGCATTGTTTACTAAAAGCTAACTAAATATTTAATTTGTAGCCGTTAAAATATTACGAAAGCATCTGAGGTTTGTGATTTGCTTATTGTCACTTACAAGGGTGCAGAGATATATGCATAAGACGCCATAATTCCCTGTTCTTCAATTTTTTTTTTTTTTTTTTTTTTTTTTTTTTTTTTTGCAAAAAATATGACAAATAATGAGGAAAAAATTAGAAAATTTCACATTTGTAATTTAAGTTAAATTTGGGGAAAGAAGATTAAAAAAATATATTTAATAAATTTTAGTGGTTAAGAGATTTGACCAAGGAAAAAAATACAAAAAAATTCTAAAGGAATATTTTACACAAAATTTTAAAAATAAACTAACATTTATATTTAGTTTTATGCAAAGTCATTTTAATTTTTTATTAAAATTTATTTTTAAAATTACATTATTACAGAAAAGTCAAATTACAAGCAAAAAATGTGTTGAGAATATCTTATGTATGCACGGAAAATTGTAATTATCTTTATTTGCTGAGAGGGTATATCAAAATTGCGGGAAACATGTTTACGTAACATATAAACAGCTCTCTTTTAAATTTCTCTTAAATTTAAAAATAAAACTGTTTCCAATTTAAGAACCAGATATTTTTACTTAAATTGTTAAGAATCCGTGATAGTTAAAAATTTCTCACTTCATATAAAAATTTGCGAAAATTTTCATATATCTTCTATCACTAATTTTGATTCTTTATACAACTCTGGAGCCTTTGGGTTTAGATACTTAAAAAACTAAGTTTCTAAATGATAATAAATTGTGAAATTTTGAAAATAAATAACAAAAAAATGTTAAAAACTTAGGAATCTATTTCTATTTGAAATAGTAGATTTAAATAGCGCATGTAGGGAAAGAAATTTTTTCCCACAAGTTAATGTGGATGTCGAATTTGAATGTGATTTAAATTTCAAATATATTTAATAATTTTTAAAATATTTGTTTGGAATTTTTAAAAAAGGATTTGAATAAGGAAGGAATCATCTTGTATAAGTTGCAAATGCAAGAATTTGCTTTTCTTATAAGCTTAAAATGTTCCAGTTATTATCATAAATTACTTTCAAACAAATGATAATTTTTAAATTTGCTTTCGGAATTGTTTAAATAGTTCTGGAGAATCGGAAGCAAGAAAAGTGAAATGAACTATAAAAGGTTCGAATGTTTTCTTAATTAAAATATTTGGACAAATTATCTTTTATTATAGTTCGTGTTATAATACATATCTAGCATTTATCTATAGATTGTAGACCGAATTAAAGAGCTCTGTACTTAGCAAAAGAATGAAATTTGATTTACCGAAATGTTTGACCAGCAAGTTTGCAAGTCGTAACAAATTTTTGAAAGAAGAAAATAAATAACTTGCAATAACATTTGACATCATCGATAACAGTAAATGCTAATTTTAATAATAAGTTGCAATTTAGGAATTAAAGGGTTTTGTTTTCATCGAAAAAGCATGAATGTATAACTTTTTAAAAAAAAGAAATTTCTATAACTTATCTGAAGTTTAGCATAAGATTCTTAATTTTCCACGATAGTTTAACAAAAGCAAAGATATTTTTTAGATGCAAATATTTCTGTGATAAATGGCAAAGAACTTTTATAATTTAATTTCCTTCAGAGTTGAAATTTATATTAAGAAAAACAATATTATCGCATATTGAAGACAAAATCATGAAAATGATATAAAAAAACTTTTTATAGGCTATCAAAAAAGGTTTTTTAACAATCTTACAAGCGCATAAAAATTGAAAAAATAAAGATTTTTGAAATTAAAACCTAAAGGTTTTGGATTTTGCTGGGAAAAAAATATTTTGTTCCAAAAAAGTATGTAAATAAAATAAAATAAAATATTTACCAATATTCAAGTGCTGAAATAAATTTAAACAACATGCTATACTTAAACCAATTACAAAGTTTTAGCTTAACGGGTTTATTAAAAGTCGAAATATTTAAATTGGAAAAAAAAGGCAGAACTTTGAATAAAATAAAATAGTTTTAATTTGCAAACGATTTCAATTAATAAAACGAATTTTTATACCTTTTGTTTTCAGTAAAAGAGTTCCAGTAATTTTTACTGTAATTTTATATGCTTAGAACTTTAGAAGATGTATCTTATATTTGGTATTCAAATGCTCAGCATAAAACAAGTTATAGCACGCATTTTTTTTCATTCTAAAAGTCGAAGTTTTGTTAGGAAAAATCCTCGAGATCCCTTAAGGGTGCATAATAGATATGTGATCAAAAAAATTTACATTCTTTTGAAGTACATGCAGGAATGTTAAAAATAACAGTACAATGTTTTAGTTAAGGAACTTAAACAGTGGTCGAACCGCATTGCTTCATACATTTAACGAGCTCCTACAACGAGTTTACTAATTTGACGATAGACAATGTTGTTGGTTGAATAGCTTATAGTGTTTTAGATTTCAAGATCATAAGTAAGTTAAAACTTAATTTGACCATAACTATTTTTAACGACTCTGTTAAAAATCATCTTATATTTTCTGAGAAATTGACTTTTATAAAAGTCGTATTTTTAAAACTCAATTTTTACCAACTATTCTACCAATTTTGCTGGAATTTTGAAAACTGCCTTGTAAAATTACATTTTTTAAAGTAACTAATGTATAAATTGCATAGTTTACAATTCAAAATTATTCTAACTTTTATTAAATAAAATAATAAGAAAATTAAATATTTGCAAAAAGTTGTTTTCTGAATGGAATTATTTTTGGATGAATGAATTTTATAACTGTAGCTTAAAATATCGTATGCACTAATTAATTAGCATATTTAAGGTCACTCTCTCGAACCATTAAGACTGGGTTCTAGAATGTGAAGATCCGATCATCAGATAAAAAATTATTCAGGGTGGGTTTTTTTTTTAATGCTCTGTACATTAAAATTGCCCACCTAAGATACCTCGCAGAAAAAAATTGACCTATAAATAAATAAAAAAAGTTATTCATGACGTCTAATCTAGCCCAATGTCCACACTAACTTCCCTCTATCTTACTAATTTTGCATATAAACAGATTAAAAGCAATATACTTAAATTATGCTTAAATTAGCAAAGAATATATCAATGTTTCAAAACAAATAAAAAAGTGATAATTTTTGTTAGCGCATTGTATTTCTTATTTTGCATTTTATTTTTTACTGTCATTACCAAGTTTTCTTAAAACATCAAAAAGTATGAATTTATTTCTTAAACATTAATTAGATACTTACAATAAATGCCTGTAGTAACCTGCTCATGGAGAATCTTCAAATTATTAGCAACTTATATTGTAATATAGTCTGGTACTATAGGGTTCTTTATTAAGTTCTTATATGAAGAGAAATGCCTTTTTAAGAGCAGTTTAATAAATGTTTTAAATTTAACATTATTACATTAGCAAAAACAATTTTTTAATTATGGTCAAGAGGTTACCACTCCAAAAAAAATGTCAACACTAAACTTTTTTGACAGCTTCACACGGTTCAGTGTTGCTTAGCAAAATTTTCAGAATTTGATAGCTCACTGACAGAAAAATGTACCGTTTTCCACAAGAATAACCTTTACATTATATCAATGACTTTCTTATTTTTTCTTACAAAAAATATTTATTTTTCTTCATTTTATAAGTCTATTTTTACAGCAAACAGAAAATAATCTAGCTTAGTATATCATTTTACAATAATCACCTTGGAGCCATTTATATCTCTACTTACTTTTTCCTTGATCATTAATTTCTTATCTTGGCGCTATTAATTTCATTTAAAAAAAATCTTAATTTAAATTTTCCCAGTATTTCAAAACATTCGAAGGAGAATACAGAAATAATTATTAAAAAAAAAGAGTTATTTTATTTATTTTTGACAGAGAATATATCTTACATTTTTTTAAAGAGAAAAAAGGAAAAAGAAAGTTTTTGAATAATTAAAAAATATATTTTTATTGTAGGACCGAATTTAGAAAACTGATTTTTTTTTTCCAAGATTGATTTCAGTCCTGAGGACTGAAGAGTGTCACCCATGAATACTCCAAATTAGAATATTTTAAGATCCTGAACGTTTCTATCAAAAAGCTTAAAATAAAATTAAAAACTATATAAATATATTTATTTTGTTGGCTACATACATACCTGTGACGACTACACCTAGAGTCAAGCACTTCTCACTCACTGGATCAAAACACTACGGCGGACGTCATCTTTCCCCTCCAACTGCAACTACCACTTCTCCTGCAAGAGACAACTTTTTATGATACAACTTTTGAGCAACAATTACTCTGTAAAAATTCTTAATGTATCAACACCGAAAATGATGGCAACTATTTTACACCAAAGTAAAACACCATACATAAGTCTTCGCACCTAAGCTTTTTGCTACCCAAGGAACCCAAAATAATTCCTGAAATAATAAAACACCGAAAATGTCCTTTTAAAATACTTGGTTGTTAAAGTAGCTGCCACCATTATAGTATTCAACAACACTAAAATTTAAAATTTCAGTAAGATATGATACACGTAGCTACCAACTCTCCTGGATTTATCAGTAGACACGACTGGATTTCGCCATTTTCTCCTGGTATAAAAAAAAAAAAAAAAACTCTTAATTTTTTTACATTTTAGAAAATTTCCTATAATTGAGTAAGTTTTTGAAAAAAATCCTTATAGGAATAGAATGTTTTACACTATTAATCGTTTGGTTGAATATTTAAATACTAGTACATAATGGAACGAGCCTCAATTATAGTAATCTGTTTAAAGCTTTTCTTTTTCGTTGCTCTAAAAATGTCAGTTTATTCTTATTCTGTACTTTCTTTTTAAATAATAAAATCTTTTAATTATTAATAATGATTAACTTGACTTATACTATTTAAAATTAAAAGCTAACATAATAAAAAAAACATTTCATATTCATTTAATATCAATCATAAATGGAAAATATTGTAGACAATTTATAGTTATTAGTGAAATAAAGTTTTTGTATTTTGATGACAATAAAAATTCCCAAATTTTCCTATATGAAAAATATTTAAAGTATTATTAAACAGTTATTATAAAATTTTTATTATTTCGTAAAATCTACTGGATTTTATCTAATCCATGTTGGCAGCTATTGATACACATAAGAGTCAGAGAAGTCATTTATTTTGATACAATATAAAGTATGAATCATTAATTTAGGTTGCATAAACACATTAATTCTTAAAATAAAGTTTGTTTTCAATTTAAACTTACATACATCACAGAGAGGACATTAAGATTAATTCAAAATAGAAGAGAATCAAAATAAATTTTATAAGTTTATTTAATGGAATTGATAGTTTTATATAAATCTTCTTATGAAAACATTATTTTTATTACACAACTCATGCCATTAACAACAGTTAACTTTTGTTACTTGTTACTAACATGCCTTTAATAATAGTTAACATCTGTTTCTGTGGAATGTTTCAGTAGCTTGTGAAAAAAATATTCACCTTCGTGTGATAAACAATTTACCGTTGTCATCTGACGGTTTTCAAGAGTACGCCAAAATGTGCAAAAATAATTAATAAATAAAATAAATACATCCTTAATTATTGGCGTTTAGATTTCACTATAAGTGTGCATGAACACCCAATTCAATATAAGCTTGAAATAAAGTATTCACACTTTTCAAGTCGGTATTTGTTCAAAAAATTGCGTAACAGAATTTTTAAAATAGTTGGCAAAACAAATAATTAAATATCAAATAATAACGTAACTAATTACATTACATATTTATACCACAAATGCAACAGTGAAAAAGTTTAACCAATAAAATATGGCCTAACAAATTTTCCACAAAAGCAATAACATTTTTCTGCAGGATGAAGAGATTAGAACATTTTGAAGTACATAGGTGTAAGACTGGCCTGTATTTTTATGTCGTATAGTATAGTATTGGGGAATATACCTTTTCAATTTTACATTGATTACTTAAGCCCTTAATACCTAAATACTTTTTTTAATACAGGCATAGCACACATTATACATAAACTTACAGTAAAGATAGCATAAATTGAAAGTGCTCAAAATCTCTGTAGTCCAGATAGTGTATCAGGCTGGCCACTAACATTCAGAAAAAAATTCCTTGGCTTTCCTCTGAGTTTTGCAACTAATGGTATAATTTCATTATTTGTAATTGATAGTACACATTTTTAAGCACTTTTAATTGTTATTGAAGTATTAAAATATATTTTTTTAAAGCAAACTTTTTTTTAAAACAGGATAAAACATGACAAATATTTTGAGCGAGTGAATTCTGGTAGACAATAGGCAACATTCATAAATGTCTAAAAGACATTATAAATGACATACACGCATTTTTTTACTGTATTATTTATTCTTGAACAACGTGCAGAGGTTAGAAGCTTTCAAATAACAAAATATTGAAACTAAATTCAAGTGTGTTTCAAGTGTGAATGGTTACTACTAATAATAAACCATTCACACTAGTAAAAAACATTTTATCAAGAGAATATTATCTTTCAGATTAAGGAATTAATGCGTTCTTTCTCATTCCCGTCAAAATGACAGGGTGATGTTCGAATCTCTATTTCTCGTGCCCGTGATATTTCCGGGCTGGTTTGTTCTTATATCCCGAATTATGTATATTTCTCAATTTATACACCAAATGACAGTGCCAGACTATTTACCATGTGTATACAGATAGTTTATTTTAAACTAGATGTTAGCACTCATCAAACATGTAACCTAAAAATTAGTCCAAAAATTAAAAATGAATACATATATTGTATAAACACTTAGCTTTGTATAATTTTCTTCAATAAAAAATAGGCACTTTTATGACTGTTTTCTTAAAAATTATGCAACTATTATGGGATAAAATACAATCTTTTACTTAATTGATTTTGATACCGAATACTTTCATCAAAAAATATCACTTTTTTTAATTCTGTATAATTATTTTTTACACTAATAATTATGGTATGGATTGAGTTTTGAAAATACTATATATTGTAATATTTTAGGCTGCTGTTATTAAAATATCTGAGATTAAAGAAGACGTACCGAAATCTCTCAGAGGTCACAGATGACTGATCCGGTCTGGAAGACAGGAGTTTTTGGCACTGAGAAGACATCTACAGAGACTGTTGCCATACAATCATACAAATAATAAGAACTCATCGGATTTCTTCTAAAACCTAGAAATGTGCAAAAACTTTGTTGCATATCAAATTTATCACTTTCAAATACATTAATTTTATTCCCTTTATTATTTTTCATATCAAAATATTTTAATAATTAAGTTTTAAATTTATTTAAACATTAAAAACAAACTGGGTAACAGGGTTTTGCCATTCAAATAGGGATTGTGTGTAAAAAAATTATTATTTTTTAATTATATTGATTAAAATATTTCATTAAATTACGATTTATCAAAAACAGTGGTCGGAAAAACTACTGTAGTTAACTACAACTACTTTCTTTTAAAAATGTAACGACTACAAACTACTTTCAAAATGTCTTCTAAAAATAGCGAAGTAGTAAGTAGTGACTACAAGTGTAACTGGAGAACTTAGTTTTCACCAATATTCAAAATGATTTTGAATAAAAGATTAGCTTGATTAAATATGATTAGATATTAAGAAGTTTTAATTCATGTTTAACACTAGAAAGACTAAAATACTTATATTGCTCAAAAGCAGTCAAAATAACTGCATAGTGAAAGAATGACTAATGTATAATGAAATTTGCTTAAATTAATTTTTAATATTTTTGATATTATTTTCAGTTATATGACAAGTTATTAGTAAATATCAACAATAAAAATAATTATAAAAGTCACAAAATTCTAAGAAATTGTGTCATTATATACATCATTGTTCTCTTAATTGAAATTTAAAAGCAGTCAAAATGACTTCCTTGGGCAATCTAGTCTTAAATGAAAAAGTTTTTTTTATTCTAAAGCACTTTTTACGAATTTGTTCTTTCAACTTTCAAACTCTATGCTTTTCTCGACAGTGATTTAAGAAATGCTTGGAAACTTCCAAATATTTGATATACGCGGTCAATGCTTTTTTATATCCTCTAAGAAATAAAGCACAGTGCGAAAAAAAAAACGAACCATCATGAAAAACTTTTAAACTAATGATCGGATCTTCACGTTCTAGGACTCAATCATAATGGCTTAAAGGGGTGACCGCAAATATGCCAATTATGCAGAGCATATTTTAATATCCTCTGATTTAAGATATTTAAACCAGCTTTTTAGCAAGGCAACAATCCCCGATCTAAACTGCCCAAGAAATCACTCCTCTACAATAGCTAGCTACGTACTAGACATTTCAAAGGCATGAAGATCTCACGCACCAATAAAAAATCCTATCCCATCTGCAAGTACTGTCCTCATTTGCAACTAACTCCAGACCATGTTTTTGACTGCCAGGCCATTATCGGCTTCTTCTTTCAACTTAACGCACCCCCCATCGAAATTCTCCATGGCCATCAGGCTCCAGAACTTGCAAATCTTGTTATCAAGACTTTTGGGGAACTCTAATCTTTGCACTAGCACTGTATGCATAGACACGACAACAACAACAACAGAGGATATTTTAAGTAACTAAATCAGACACAAAAACATATTTTATAGTTCTTCTGAAATCGCATTTTAAAAAAGTGAGATATTTTGAATTCGATTTCTCGGGACCAATTCGCACCAATTTTTCCGAGCTTTAGACGAAATCAGACGTAGATCTTATTAACTGTAAACCACAAAGGCATTCTCGTTGCTATTTGAAGCAATCAAATTCGAATTTTTTTTTTTTTGCGTTTGAAATTTATTTAACTACCGTTAAAAATAGCTGACAGGAATCGCTGCAAACTAGAGTAGTATCAGTAGTTTCGCTACTTGTAGCTCGCTGCTTCCGATCACTAATCAAAAAATATTATTATTTCTTTACATCTGAACGGGTACTAAGCATTGAAACAAGAGGGCCACCACATTTTGTTTTGTACATTAGAAACATATCCTCCTGTTACTAGAGAATTTCTGTATTTTCAGGAAATATTTTTCTTTCAAAGTAGAAGCAAACATCATGTATTAATACATTACATTAAATAGAATTTTGTCCACCATTACAATGGTAAAAAATATCCCCCTTAATAACTTTTGCTTTAATGATTTGATTTTCACAAGGGCCAGTCTTAATGGTTCCATCAGATGAAGTCACCCGTTATGAGTTCCAATCTTAATGAGTAACTTCAAGTATGCTAATTAATTAGTATTAACTATTAATTAGGTTACGAAATCAAACACAAAAACGAACTTTTTCGGAAGAAGCATGCATTTCTTTTTTACATATTTGGATTTTTGACTCTGGAAGTCTGGGAGGGGCCGCAATCTAATTATTGTAGTTCTTATATTTTATGTTTTTTTATAACCATCGTTGAGCGCAGAATTTTTTTTGGATGGTTTACTACAGCTAATGTTCAACTCCGTAATTTTGAACCCAATCTACAAGGCAAGAGAGCTCCTGGATCAAGTATTGGGAGAAATTTGCCTCCGTGGAGCGCTTTTTGATGCAAGTAACCCGCATTTGCGTTGCATAGAAAGAAAAACCACCTACGGTTAGCCTAACGGCAAGGGGACTCCAACACATAATCCATCTACCACTGATGTATCCTTATTTTAATATCGAGTTAAGTTTTTTTATTTCTATATACAATATTGATAATGGAAATAAACAAAAGAATTTATAGTAACAATATTTGGGTGATAAATATAGCTGAACGTAATTAAGGAACACGTTAAGCGTCATTTTATTACAACTTTGCGAAAATCCATTTCAGAATCAACATCAGGATGCTAATTGGAAATCATCTTTATTAAAGGAAAAATATCTAGTTTTAATATCTTTTAGAACGAAGCCGAATAAAGAATTATACAATATTCTTAAACATGCATATTTATATTCTTTAAAATTACATTTTCCATTCACTAATCACTTCAGCTAAAGAAAATTTTGTAAAATAGATAAAGATCCTGTGAACGAGGATTAAAATTATAATATCTTTCAAATCCCTCTACATGAGTCATCTTTTCCCTCTCTTCTTTAACTTCTTAAACTCTAAGTCTATCAAAAGTCGAATCCTATCAGGACTCGATCAAAATGAATGATTAGCCCTACAATTACAATTACAATAGTATAAGAATGATTAGCCCTACAATTATGTGTATAACTATAATAATTTATGTAACTTTAGTTTTAGTATAAATTCTTCTTATCAAACAAGTTTAAACAATACAAATAATGTCATAAGAAAATGTGTTCAAATTCTTAAAACTTGGAAAATCATAAATAATCTATTAATAGATTCAACTGAAATTTTTATTTTCAAAGGACATGAAAAAGAGAACCATATTCGCTTTTTGGTTAGAAATCAACCCAACTGCCTTGAAACGTCGTGATTGATATTTATTAAGTAATAATAATAACCATAATAAAACCATAATTTATTCTTTTTTCTGATCTCAACTTGGTTACTTAGCGACGGAGAAACACTACGTATTGCTCTCTTTACAATCAGTTTATAGTTATCTCAAATTACTCGTCCTACTGAAGAGTTATTATTGGGCATTTTTTGGGGACTGTCGCCAAATATGTATATAGTTTCCTAAAACCCCCAATTTATAAACCAATTTTTTTCAAAATTTTGTCTACCTATATTTTGATGGTCGGGAATTCAAATATGTAAGAAGATGTCTGTTTATTTGTATAAATAATCTTTTTTGTGTCTGATTTCATAATTTAATAAATTGTTAGGATTATAATTAAATAGTATTTCGGCAATCTCTTCTGGAACCATTAGAATTGTTAATTGGTTGTTGAAAATCCGATTATTAGACCGAAAGTTATTCAGAAAGATATAATTTTTAGTACTGAATACACTGAACATTAAAGCTAAATTAAAAATAATTAGAAATAAGTAAGCAATTAAAAGTATTTCAGTGTCTTAAAATACGATTCATGCGATTTATCATACAGCATGCAAGCATGTATAGAGAAGCTTACATACAGGTTTATGGGGATTTTCTTTCGTTGTTAAGTTAGATTACAAAATATCGATTAGTGTAATATGTTCTTTTTGCTGAATAATTCGGTGGACTGACGAAATATTTTAGTGGAATAACGATTTTTTTCGATGGGTTAACGTATCGTGGAATAATTTCAACTGTTGCTTCAAATCAAAATTCTTAGTTATATAAAAAATAATCAACTTATCAGAAATTACGTTCAATCTGTTTTGGCTGTAACTTTTTTAGCAGTTGGAAAAAGAAAATTTTTTGATAGATTCCCTACTAAAAGTTAATGTTGGGAGAAAAATGTAAACACTTAATTATTTGGTCGAAAATTACTTAAATCTTTTTTTATCATATTTAACGAAAATATTTGTTGGCCTATTGTTCCAACATTCACACTTCTTTGTTTTTACATCATATATCGGCTAAAACTTTTTTAGACAAAATTTTGAAGCTTAACAATTTGAATTCAATATTTTCTTTCCTAATTTAGAATTTGGCTAAAACTTTTTTTGACTGCAGTTTTTTTTTTAATTTTTTTTTAATTTTTATTTTTTATTTTTTTATGTGAAATAAAAATGGTTCGTTAAACTTGAGACAATTCTGAGATATGACGAAATTCGCACAAAGAGAAATTAACAATAATCATTAACAATAATCATGATCGTAAAATTTTGAAGAAAACGATTATAAAAGCGCTTTTTTTATTATTCAAGAGAATTATACTCCCTCCTTTTGAATTAGTAGTTACATTAAGGTCAAAAATCTTATCCGAATGAGTCGCTAGATTTCAAGTAGGGGGTAGTTATAAATACAGTTAAGTAGCTCGACACCAGTTAAATTATACAACTATTGAATTTATGATTTATTTGTTAAAAAAAATGATTTTATATTACTGGTGTATGAATCCTTTCAATATGGGATGAGGATTTAGAGCGAGCTTTTTTAATTTTTTGAAACTCATCTGCCCAAGACAAAATCCCTGATGGTCCACAGGTAAGAAACATTGAGGACATAAGTTTTTCATTTTTTATAAGACTTGCTTGATCATTTATTTAAGATATACACTGACGTTAAGTATAAGTTAAAAATCATTAAACATTATTATTAGTTTTTCTTTCTCTCCCAATCCATGAATTCTATTTGTTATTAAAGGTAGGCATGTAAAGACAAGCTGACATAAAGATTTGTGTAGTTTTTCTTTTTAAGTAAATTTTAACATTTGTCGACATGTCTATTATGATCTCTTGTTTTTAAATCTAAAATTTGTTATTAAGATCATGGATGTCTGATCAAAAATGAGTCGAAACTTATTTTTGAATAAATCTGATAGAAATTTTTGTTACTCTAACATAAGGATGTAAAATTATAAACCAGCACGCAGCCCTGTTCATGATCCCAGAGTCGGACTGAGAGTTAGAGGTCCAGAAGGACACATGAATTAGGGGCCCTCTGAAAGAATGGGAATTCAATTATTCGGAAATGTTAATACTGCCTTAGTACTTCCGCTTTGTAACTATTTCAAAATTCATAAGAAATATTAAGCATTCTTTAATGAACTAAATGTTTTATATTTAAATTTAAAGCACTTACTTTTTTGTGAACTTAGTTTATTTTAGAATTTATTGTAAAAAAAATTGAAAAATCAAAATTGTTATTCTTTAATTTAATGAGTACCAATATAATTAGTACCAACTAGTTTATTCTGTTTCCAAAAATTTATTTTATTTTTTCGCAACCTTCAACCGTTGAAACAATTTTAAATGTCACTTAAACTTAACCCTAAGAACTTCTTAACACTTTTTAACTCAATCAGTATGCCTAACTATACAGATAAACAAAATGTTTGCCTGCATAGTTAGGCAACAAATGAAACAAAAATGTATGTCATAAATTTTCTACTGAGTGATGCATTTCAACTTTAAAAGACTGATAACGTGAAAAAATATTTTTTAAAAAAATTTATAGCTCAGTAAAACCAATGATCTTCCGAATCAGCAAAAAAATTTGAAACAAATTTGAATGAAATGACAAAAATCAGTTGAACCTGTTTTTGTTGCGACTTTTTATTCCTTTTTATGGGTGGGTTAACGAAATTTTTTGCCGGGTTGACATGAGAGATTAATTCTCCTCAATGAGCAAACAGGGCGTAACGAAACTCGTAATTTCGGTCCAAAAATAAATTTAGTCAATTAAAAACTGTTTTGGCTAAAAAACAATTCTAAGCAGGTATAAAAAGTATTTCCGCAATAGCTTATGTTACCCAGAGGGATCCCGGATATTAAGGATCCGCAATTTTGAAACCAACGGCATGATGCGCCGGCTGCGATTTTCCCTAATGTCGACTCCCGGGCACCTCCACTCGCCGCGGTTTTATTAAGCAACTGTTTCATCGCCTTATCCAGTAACTCTCACTGAGAGGCAACCCTATGCTCGCCTCAATACAGCATTTGCAAAAATTGTAAACGAATCTTCCCACTCATGGATATTTTTAAAAGTTGCTTGTTCAATTAAGTGAAAATTTTATCCTCGTTTAAGACTAGAAAAATTCAAATATCGGGAAAAAGTAATTCGTCCTTCAATAAAGAAAGAAGTAGAGAAATCTGCCGAAATATCGTTTAACGACCATACACACACAATTATTTCAGTTAATTACACGAATATTTCAATTAAAAAAAAATTTCAAATCGAAACTTTTCCTGTATATTAAATAAAAATTTGGAGTAATAACTTGCTTATCTCTTCAGAATAATCAATTTATTTTGAATACCTTAATTAAGTTTTAAAAAAATTATCTCCTACATAAATCATCACATTATTAAGTGTTCATATTTTCAGCTTTTATTTAAAAAAAAAAATATCAAGAATTCTTTTTTACGCAGTATGAAAAATAATTCTTTTCATTTCCTTCATTTTTATCAGGTTTTTTCAATTATTTCCATTTTAGAAAAAATAAGTATCTTCCTTCAAAATGCTTACCATATCTTTAAAAAAACATTACATATATTTTATACTGAACAACTTTTGATTTGAAATATTTTCTTCATAAGAGAGTCTTTAAAAAAATGAGAAAAATTATCATTTAATCTGTTCAAAATTTTTCCAGAAAATGCGTACTATTATGAAAATAAGGGGAGAAAATATTTTTAAATAAAGCCATGACATAAAGAAACAAATTTATCACATATTCACTACAATTTTCATATAGTTAATTTATCTGTTATAACATCAAATCATATTTATTAAAACGTAAAATTTTAGAGGCTGAACTTTTTTTTAATGTATCTTAAATTTGTCAGGGAAAATTTCGATATTTTCCTATACTCTTGTTTCGATCACTGCACATTTGAAATTATTCATCTACTAGGAGGCTTCGCCCCCTGCTCGCTGGCGCTCGCCAACCCCTGTCATGCATTCTGTGTGTCTGAAAACTGTATGACCTATTTTTTTCTGTCCCTCCAGAATGGTAATAATTGTTTCTTATTAGGTAGTAAAATCTTACTTTTGCTGTTATAACTGATAATAAGAGTTTTGCTTTATTATCATAACATCTATTAATTGTTTTAGAGACAAGTGTAAATTCTCAACCTTTCAATCCAATTGCTTTAAAACTACTTTCTTTATTTAAAGTAAATTTTTAAATACAAAAATTGTTAAGATTCTCTTATTTGACTCAATATCTTGTCATACATGAAATCTTTCCTGAATCAGGCATAAATAAACAGATGGTCTTTAAATTGTTATGTAGTTATGAACAATCATCATTTCACACATACTGCTTGAAACTCATAAATTGTTCAGTTACTTAAAGGATTTAAAAACTAAACAATAAGGTACAAAAGTCTGCTGCATTATTAAATATTACGGCCACATGCTTGGTAAAGACACCATAAATTATTTGAAATAAATTTATAAAAATAATTAAAAAGCTATATCCTACTTACAGAAGAGGGGAAAAGAAACTTTATCTTTTCGGAAACGAGATAAGAATTATAAAACTAAAAAGGAAATAAAAAGATGTTTCAGAAAGTCTGATTATAAAGAGACAGATAATACACAAAAACTTATGAAGCAGCTAAATTTATTCACACTTCATGCTCACTCGCGCGTTTTTTTAAATCGTATGTTCCAAGTAAAACATGCGCAAAATAGTGTTCGAAGATTTTTGCGAGAATATGTGAGACCCGACTTGGCGAATTTCAAAATACGGTGCCAAAGATGTGCTCGGGAGTCGACAAAGTGGAAATTCGCGCACCGGCCGCATTCACTTCCCAGGCAAGAATCGATTTGAAATTGGAGAACTTCGACTAGACAAGCGCGTTTGTACCTCAATTCTTTAATTTTTTAATGATATTTCAGTGAGCAGTGCATACGTATAGTTCGTAGATTCCGACCACTGCAATACATTTTATGCCTTAATAGATTCCTCCTGAAATTATTTGCTGAATAAAAATGGGAGGGGATGAAGTGCGTAAAAGCACCAATAAACAAATATTGTTTACTTTAAATACTAAAATTGCCTCAGATAGTAAAATTCCCTTGTAAATTTATAATCAAGTTTTTAAAAATAAAAAATAAGCCCACCACATATAAATAAAAAAACTTCTTCATCAATAAATAAACCTAGGAGCACAATTTTTTGGGGGGCTTGCTGATATCCCATCTGTTTGAAAATATTTCAGATTGTCCATATTTAATTTTTTAAGCTTAATAATTATCTCAAACATATATCAGCGACGCGGACATGGGGATTGGTTTGTTTAAAGTTAAAATTGAATCTTTTATTTGTCAATTTCGCAATTTAGCTACAAATTTTGATTGCTATAACTTTTTTTCGGAGGTTAGGTTAACAAAACTTATAGCTGGAAAATTGATTTCCAACTATAGGGTCAACGAATCTAATTTCTTAAAGTTTTGATAGATTCCCTAAAAATATTTGCTAGGCTAACAATTTTTTCCATGGGTTAACGTGAGGAGACAAAATTCAAACTAACGGTAGGTTAAACCAACCGTTAAATGTATTAAGCACAGTCTATATTTAAAATTTCATACTATTTTTCAATTCTGCAATTTTTGGTAAATGAAAGTGTCAACATATTTGTTGTAAAATGTAAAAAATGGGATGAAATTTATAAATTATTATTTCACTTGGGGGTTCAAATAATAAGTAGTAAGATAACTAAGTGAATGAACAGGTCCTACCAGTGAATAAACAGGAAATTTTAAAATGTTTGAACACTTGTTATTATGATTATATTATGACTTTTTAAGGACTTATAAGTCATACAAATGCGTGAAAACAACTTTTTACTGAAATTGAGGCATACGATACTATTTACTTTGAAAAATTTTACTAAATGGGATTGAATGTATATGTGTATCAAAAAGTGAAAGTCGATTAAATAGAAAAAAAAATTGGTGGTGTTTAATCTAAAACCTTTTTCTTTTCTTCTTTCAGTTTTGCTATTAAAATTTGAGTTAATATTTGGAGACTACTTATGACCTGCTTTGGATTGATATTTGGAAAAAAATTTAATGTCGAGTTGTTTGGTCAAAATAGAATGATATGCTTTTGATAGTAACTATTTTTAGTTGCGTAGAGTGCGCTGTGATAGTTCTTTCTATTGCAAATTATTTATTTTTAACGCTATTCTTTCTAATTTCATTTAAAAAATATATAAATTAGTTTTCCTCCTACATTTTTCCCGATTTGTTCTAGCTTTCGTCAATCAATTATTGTTTTTAAGTTACTCAGAGGGATCTTATCGTTTGCTTACCAAAATTTTTGGAATAATTATAGTTTAACTTCTAATGGTTATGGTTTGAGTTCAAAATTCAAACTTTGTAGTTTCAAACATAAAAATTAGCTTAAATTTTGGATGCAAGGTTTTTACTAAACATATTTTTAAATTTTTTTTTCATTATTTTGTCTTAATTTAGGTCAAAATAAGTAAAAAAAATATTATATTCAGAACTTTAATAATTTATGGTTATGAAATATGGATAGATAGGCACAGACGGGTATGTCCCTTGACAAATATGGACTCACTTTCAATATAATTATGTTTTTAACTCGCACTTATTTGCAGTTATATAGAGAAACAGTAATTCGGGATTGATATATCGATAATTTACGAAATCATTGGATGAGTGTTTTAATATGAGTGGAAAAAAAGGTATACTACTTTTTTTTTATTTTAGATTTTAGTACAAATATATAAAAACTGTTCGATAATTCGACTTTTTTAGAAACTATTAAACTGTTTTTATAGTTAAAAAATACCAGAATATGATTTTGCTTGGAATTAGAAAATCTTAAAAAAAAATTTTAAAAAATAAAAAAAAAACATTAAAAGGGACACTGATATCCCATCTGTTTTAAAAGGTAAAGCTAATTTTTGCCTTATTTCTTCATTGATGTGTTACTTAAAACTTTTTGGTGGGCTAACGATTTCCTTCGCTTGGCTTAAAATTTGAGACAAAATTCCTAAGATAATATATTTTTAAAGTTCTAGCAAAATCATACTTTAGCTCCCAAATGTGAGATAACAATTTGCTCTTCTACGCCATTATTAACTTGCAAAATGTAAACTTTTTTTATTTTTAATCGAAACTTAGGTGAAGCAAGTTTAAAGCAAAAACCGATTTTTGAGGATTGGATCATTATTTTCTACTATTGGTTTGTTAACAAAATTAACTTTCTTGGTTGCCACCTTAATTTAGCTGTAATTCATTTTTTATTTTATTTATTTTTTTTTCCAACTAGCTTTTAAGAGATTATGATTTCTATAATATAAGTTTAATTTATATGCAAAATTTAAACTTATGTTTTTTTAATTAGAAATTTGTTAAACATGCTTACGTTATAATTTATTTTTTGCGGATACAAGATTACAGACTTCGTGGTACAATTCAGCGGGGGAGCGGGTCGTCGCAAGCACAATTCTTCTCGGCTACAATTTGTATTTTTTAAAATTTGTCGCGAGGACAATTTCTTGCGGATTCGATGATACACAATCTATTTAAGAAGACAAAACGCTTGCATTGTCTACAAAAGCAACTAAATATTTGATTTGTAACCGCTAAAATATTACGAAAGCATCTAAGGTTTGCGATTTGCTTATTGTCACTTACAAGAGGAAAGAGATACTTGTTTAAGACAGCATAAATTCCTATTCTCAAATTTCTTTTTTTTTTTCGCAAAAAATATAACAAATAATGCGGAAAAAATTAGAAAACTTCATATTTGCAATTATAAAGTTAAGTTTGGGGAAAGAAGTAGAAAAAATAATCTTTAACAAATTTTAGAGACATTTGACAATGGAGAAAAAAAAAATCACCAAAAACTGTTAAAGAAATTTTAGAAAATAAACTAAAATGTATATTTAGTTTTATATAAAGTTATTTTATGATTTATTTAAATTTAAAAAAGTTATTTTATGATTCATTTAAATCTAAAATTACACTATTACAGTCAAAGTAAAAGCTGAAAGAAAAATGATGAGATTTCTTATGTAAGCACGAAAAACTGTTTGTAATTATCTTTCATTGCTGAGAGGGTATATCAAAACAGCGGGAAACCTGCTTACGTAATATATGAACGGCCCTCTTTTAAATTTCTCTTAAATTTAAAAATAAAACTCTTAACATGATAGCTAAAATTCATCATGTCAAATAAACATTTGCGAAAACTTTCATAATTCTTCTAACACTATTTTTTTATTCAACTCTGAGGCCTCTGTATTTAGATAGTTAAAAAAAACTAAGTTTATAAATGATAATAAAGTGTGAAATTTTGAAAATAAATGTCAAAAAATTTAAAAACTTAGAAAGCTATTTCTATTTGAAATAGTAGATTTGAATAGCGCAGGTGCGGAAAGAAAGTTTTTCCCACAAGTTAATGTGGATGTCGAATTTGAATGTGGTTAAAATTTCAAACGTTATTAATTATTTTTATAATATTTGTTTGGAATTTTTAAAAAAGGATTTGAATAAGGAATAAATCATCTTGTACTAATTTCAATGCAAGAATTCCTGTTCAAAACGTCCCAGTTATTATTATAAATTACTTTCAAACAAATGCTATTTTTTAATTCTATAAATTTCTTTTCAGATTTGTCTAAATAATTCTGGAGATTTGGATGCAAAAAAGTAAAATTAACCGTAAAAGGCTCGAAAGTTTTCCCATATAAACTATTTGGAACAAATTTTCTGCTATTATATTTCGATTTAAAATACATATGTAAAATATATCTATAGATTGTAGACTGAAGCTCTGTACTTAGCATAAGAAAGAAATTTGATTTACCGAAATGTTTGACCAACAAGTTTGCAAGCCGTAACAAAATTTTGCAAGACGAAAATAAATAATGTGCTATAATTTTAAACGCCATAGATAACAGTAAATGATAATTTTAATATTAAGCTGTAAGGGTTTTGATATCATCGAAAAGCATTAATAAACACCTTCTTTTAAAAAAAGTTCTATAACTTATTTAAAATTTAACTTAAGATTCTTAATTTTCCATAATAGTTTAACAAAAGCAAAGACATTATTTGAATGCAAATATTTTTGTAATGCAAAGAGAACTTTTTAGAGAATTTTTTATACAGGGTCATTCATAATATCGTCTGTTTACTACAACCTTATATTTCCTACAACTGGCTTCAGTGGTACATGTTACTGCCATCTCTACCGGCAACTGCTTAAATTAAAACTTGTATATATATAATATATAAAATGTATATATATAAAAATATATATACAAATATATATATATAAACTTGTATATATATAAAAAAAACAATACTTTTGCATATTGAAAACCAAAATATGAAAATTATATGAAATAGTCAATCAAAAGTGGTTTTCTTACAAACGCATAGAAATTGAAGAAATAAATAGTATTTTTTAAAATAAAACAAAGTTTTAGGATTTGGTTGGAAAAAAAATATTTTATTCCAAAAAATTTAAATAAATAAAATAAAGTATTTACCAAAATTCAAGTGCTAGAATAAATTTAAACAACATGCTATACTTAAACCAATTATAAAGTTCTAACTTAATGGGTTTATTTAAAGTCGAAATATTTGAATTGAGAAAAAACAGATAAAAAGGCATAACTTCGAATAAAACAAAATACGAGGGTTGCTATTTATATTTCTGGCCTTGGCAACAGTAAGTGTTGCTATGTGACCGCAGATGATTTTAATCGAAAATTTGATATTTTTAAACATAAATTCAGCAGACGATTTACCATTATAGCTTCATTTGTGTTGTTGGCAGTAAATTGAAAAGTTCTTCTCTTTCAAAAAATGGAATTGAATCGTGAACATTTTCGTGCCATTATTTTTCATAACTTTCGACGTGGATTGTCAAGACAAGAGTGCTTCGATGAACTTAATTCTTTATTCAGCGATAAAGCGCCATCCTACAGCACCGTAAAAAATTGGTAGAACGAATTTAATCGTGGTCGATGTTCGATCCAGGACGAATCCCGTGCAGGTCGTCCAAAATCCGTTGTTGTGCCAGAAAAGATCGATGCTGTGCGTGAACTGATAAAGCAAGATCGTCATGTGACATACCGTGAGATAGAGGCGTCTTTGGACATTAGTATGACTAGCATCATTAAAATATTGCATGAACATTTGAGCGTAAAAAATATTTGTTCGCGTTGGATCCCGCATAATCTGACAAACGCTCAAAAAAAGGCTCGTGTCGATTGGTGCAAGGGAATGTTGGAAAAATACGTTCAAGGTACATCAAAGGCTGTGTATAACATCTACACAGGTGACGAATCATGGATCTATGCATATGAGCCAGAAACAAAACAGCAATCAACTGTATGGGTCTTCCAAGACGAGGCAAAACCATCAAAAGTTGTTCGAGGAAGAAGCACATCGAAACAAATGATTGCCTGTTTCTTCGGCATTAACGGTCATGTGGCAACAGTGGCGTTAGAGCAACGCAGGACGGTCAATTCTAAATGGTACACGACCATTTGTTTGCCAGAAGTTATCGGAGAAATTCGAAAAAAGCAGAAGAACAGGCGAATCATTCTTCATCATGACAATGCGAGCTCTCACACATCGACTCAAACAAAGGCATTTCTGACGGAGTGAAAGATCGAACTGATGGGTCATCCGCCGTACAGCCCTGATTTGGCACCCAATGACTTCTTCTTATTCCCACACATCAAAAATAAATTACGTGGACAACGATTTTCGACCCCCGAAGAAGCGGTTGATGCATTCAAAACGCATGTTTTGGAGTTACCTCAATCGGACTGGAAAAAGTGCTTTGAAAATTGGTTCAAACGCATGCAAAAGTGTATTGATCATCATGGAGAATATTTTGAAAAACAATAAAACCAATTTCGATCCTACATATTTGTTTTTTCATTATTAGGCCAGAAATATAAATAGCAACCCTCGTATAAGAGTTTGCAGACGATTTCAATTAAGAAAATTAATGAGATACCTTTTATTTTCAGTAAAAGGTTTGCAGTATTTTTGCTGTAAAGTTTGCTGCTGTTTTGCTTTTTAGAAGTTTAGAATAAATATTATCTTATATTTGGTATTTAAATGCTCAGCATAAAACAAGTTATAGTACGCATTTTTTTTTTTCTTATAAAAGTCGAAAATTTTGTTAGGAAAAATCCTCGAGATCCCTTAAGGGTGCATGATATTGATCCAAATAATGTACATTCTTTTGAAGTACAAGCAGGAATTTTAAAAATAACGGTACAATGTTTTAGTTAGGCAGAGTATTAACTTAAACAGGGGTCGAACACACATTACTTTATACGATTAACGAGTTCCTACAACGGACTTACTACTATTTTGACGGCAGACAATGTTGTTTGTTGAATAGCTAATAGTGTTTTAGATTTTAAGATAAGTTAGTTAAAACTCAATTTGATCATAACTATTTTTAACGGGTATGCTAAAAATCATCTTATAGTTTCTGAGAAAATTACTTTTACAAAAGTCATATTTTTAACATTCAATTTTCACGAACTATTCGACCAATTTTGCTCAAATTTTGTAATTTGCCATGTAAAATTACATCCTTTAAAGTAATGTAAAAATTGCATAGTTTAAAATTCAAAATCATAAAAAAATAAAAAATTATAAATACTTATAAAAAGTCATTCTCTGAATTGAATTATTTTTGGATAAATGCATTTTATAACTTAAAATATCGTCTTCACTAATTAATTAGCATATTTAAGGTCACCCTCTCTAACCATTAAGACTGGGTTTTAGAATGTGAAGATCCGATCATCAGATCAAAAATTATTCAGGGTGCTTTTTTTTTTTTTTTTTTTTGCTTTTTTTATGCAGTGTACAGTTATGTTACCAACTTATGATACCTCACATAAAAAATCTGACCTATAAATAATAAAAAAATTATTCAAGATGTCTAATCTAGCCCAATGTCTACACTAACTTTCCTTACTAATTTTGCAAATAAACAGATTAAAAGTTATATTTAAATTATGCTTAAATTAGCAAAGAATATAAACGTTGCAAAACATAGATAAAAAAATTATAATTTTTTGTTACATATTGAATTTTACTTACATTTACTTTATATTGTCATCACAAAGTTTACTTAAATCACAAAAAAAGTATGAATTTATTTCTTAAACGCAAACTTTAATATTAAATAAACTTTACCAATATAAACTTTAATATATTTCTTAAATATTAATTAAACACTTACAATAAATGCCTGTAGTAACCTGCACATGGATAATCTTTAAAATATTGGCAAATTATATTGTAATAGTACTTTTGGGTTCTTATAAAAAAGCTCTTATATGGCTTTTTTAAAAAATATACTCAAAGGGTACCAACTCCAAAAAAATTTTTAACACTGAACTTTTTTGACTAATTCTTACGGTCTAGCTTTGTTTAGCAGAATTTTCAGAATAAAACAATAGCTCACTAACAGCAAAATGTACCTTTTCGGAAAAATGACCTTTACATTATATCAATGGCTTGTTTATTTTTTCTTACAAGAAAATATTTATTTTTCTTCATTATATTAGTCTATTTTTACAGCAAACAAAACAAATCTAACAGTTAGCTTACTATATCTTTTAACAATAATCACCTTCGAGCCATTCATATCTCTACTTATATTTCTTTTTCTCATTAATTTCTTAATTAACTAATTTCTTATTAATTAATATCTTATCTTAGACTGAATAAATGTCATTAAACAAACTTTTCCTAGCATTTCAAACAAGGAGAATACAGCAATAATTATGAAAAAGAGTAATTTCATTTATTTCTAACAGAAAATATAAGTTGCATTTTTTAAAGAAAAATAAGGAAAAGTAAAGTTTTTGGATAATTAATTTAAATACAGATTTCAATTGGAGGACAGAATTTTGATCACTGATTATTTTCCCAAAACTGATTTCAGTCCTGAATATTGAGGAGTGAGACCCATGAATACTCCAAATTACAATATTTTAAGATCCTATACGTTTCAATCAAAAAGCTTAAAATGAAAAATATTTTTAAAACAAAATGTTCATTTTGTGGGATGAGTGCATACCTATGACTACTACACAGTACGTGCTGATTCGCGATCGCAACGCTCGAGTACGCCATCTGGGGGGAAGACCTGTTTTATATATAGACCCTCCTCCCTTCCCCTCTCCTCGTCTCCGTTGTATAATAAAGTACTACAATATTCTACTTAAGCATTTTGCTAACCAAAGAACCTAAAAAATTTCCTGAAATAGTGAAACACCGAAAATGTCTTTTTAAAGTACTGATTTGTTGAAGTAGCTGCCACCATTTAGGTATTCAACAGCACTAAAATTTTAAATTTCAGTAAGATATGATACACATAGCCGCCAATTCTCCTGGATTTACCAGTAGACACTACTGGATTTTGCCATTTTCTCCTGGTATAATAAAAGTTCTCCTAGTTTTTGTACATTTTAGAAAATTCCCTATAATTGAGTAAGTTTTTGAAAAAAATTCTTATGGGAACAGAATTTTTACACAATTTATCACTTTCTTGAATATTTAAATAAGTATTACCAGTGCATAAAGGTACGATCTTCACATATAGTAATCAGTTTAAAGCTTTTCTTTTTCTTTGTTCTAGAAATTTCAGTTTATTTACTGTACTCTCTTTTTAAATTATAAAATCCTTTATTTATCAATAATGATTTACTTGTCTTATACTATCTAAAATTAAAAGTTAACATAATAATAAACAAACATTTCAAATTTATTTAATTCCAATCATAAATGGAAAATATTGCACACAATTTATAGTTATTAGTGTATTAAAAGTTTTTATATTTTGACGACAGAAAAAATTCCCGAACTTTCCTATGTGAAAATTATTTAAAATATTATGGAACTGTTGTCATAAAACTTTTATTATTTCGTAAAATCTACTGGATTTTTTCCTATCCATGTTGGCAGAATACACATTTTAGTAAAGTTATATATTTCGATGCAATATAAAGTAAGAATCATTAATTTAGGTAGTATATATAAAAGGTTTCATATATATATATATTCTTAAAATAAAGTTTGTTTGCAAATCAAACTTTATCAAAAACAAGCACTTATCGCATATTAATTTTATAAATATTATAAAATTATTTAATGGAGTTGGAAGTTTTATATAAATCTTGTAATATAAACAGTTATTTTAATTACACAAGACATGCCTTTAATAACAGTAAATTTCTGTTTCTGTGGAATGTTCAGTAGCATGTGAGATAAATGTTTATCTTCTCGTGATCTATTATAAACAATCTACCATTGCCCTCTGATGGTTTTAAATAATACGCCAAAATTGGCAAAAATAATTAATAAATGGAATAAATACATCTAAGCTTCTTCAATTACTGCTGTTTAGATTTCACTTTAAGTGTGTATGAATTCACAATTATAAGCTTGAAATAAAGTATTCATTCTTTTCAAGCTGGTGTTTGTTTATGAAATTGCAGAATTTTTAAAACAGTTGGTACAACAAAGAATTAAAAATAAGATAATAAGTTCATAACTAAATATCAAATTTTGATCACTAATGATGATAATTAAAATCGCAAATGATATTAGATATCTTCCCATCAATAACACAAATATTTGCTGCAGAAATTAAAAAAAATCAGAAATATTTTTTTTCTTTTTAAGTTCGCAGAATTGTAAGAACAGTTTCCTGAATTAATATTTTTCAACAATAAAGAGATAGGGTCTTAAAGAAGTTCTGCTTAAATGTTCTAAAAAATTAGACAAAATCAACAGTGAAAAAGTTGAAACAATAAAATATGGCTTATAAAATTTCCTACAAAAGCAATGAAATTTTTCTGCAGAATGAATAGTTTAGAACATTTTGAAACACATATGTAAAAAAACTGGTCTGCATGTACACTATATGTCTGTATGCACTGTAAAAGACTGGACTTTTATGTCGTTTGATAGTGGGGAATATATATTTTTATTTTTAATTTTTCCCTGATTGCTTAAGCACTTAAAAACTAAATACTTTTTTTAACACAATTTTATTGATAAACTTACATAAAAATGCAATAGCATTTCTTTAAAGATTGCATAAATTGAAAGTGCTCAAAATCACTTTTGTCCATCAGCAGGATGGTCACTAACATTCAAAAAAAAAAAAAAAAAAAATCCTTGGCTTTCCTTTGAATTTTGTAACTATAATGGTATACTTCAATTATTTATGACTGACAGTACACATTTTTAATTGTTATTAAAGTTTCAATATTTAAAAAAAAAACTTTTTTTAAAAGGATTAAACTTCGCAAACATTTTTCGACAGTGAATTCTGGTAGTTAATAGACGTCATTTATAAATGTCTAAAAAACATTATGAATGACATAAACACATTTTTTTTACCGTATTACTTATTCTTGAATAACGTACAGTGGTTAAAAACTTTCAAATAACAAAATTGTGAAACTAAATTCAATGGAAAATAATTTTTTTTTTAAAAAATAAAAATTAAAAGTATGACATTTATAGAATAAGTCAAATTTGTTCTTCGTTCATAAGTGTAAAACTCATTGATTTAAATTATATTTATTTCATTATTTATTACATAGTTAAAATCCAGAAAAAATAATGGACTGAGTAAATACGCCCAGAATGACTAATATACAGTCAACCTCGCTTAACCATCGATTCCAACCAAATCTATGCAATTAAGCGGGTTATTCAATTAAAAGGGCAATATTCAATCATAAATTTTAAACTTTTGCGAAATTTTATTTTTTAATGGTATTTAATGCATAGTTTAGCGTTTTGTTTAAATCCACTCAGTTTTATGATTAATAAAAAGTTACAATTAAAACTGTCCGTGTAAGTATCAGAAAATGCCATTTAAAGTTAATGTTTGCAATGTAATGTAAATTTAATGTAACATAAAAATAAATCAATGTTTGTGAAAAGTATAATATATAACATACAAAAATTTAAGAGAAATTTCTTCCAGCAACAAGAATAGCAAACAAAACCAGGAGAATTGATGGCAAAATTCAGTTAATTGTTTTGCAGCTATGATATACAAATATTTACATTAATTAGTTATTAAAAAAATTTTGACGTGCTATTTAGAAATGTAAGAATACGAATAATAATAAAACAAGTAAAAAATATTTTTATCCAGCGAATATTATTATGTTTGAGATAAAAGAATTTTCTTAACCGTCAAATTATGTGATGTACGACCCACTATTTCTCGTGATATTTCCGCGCTGATGTTTTTAAAAGCAATCTTATTTCCCCAAATTACCCAATCTATACACCAGGCTATTTGCATGTGTTTAGAGATAGTAAGACTTACCGAAAGCTCTCCGAGGTCACAGATGCCTGCAGTTTGGAAGTTTTGGGCACAAAGCAGGACCACTGCCGGGACTGTTGATACACAATCATCCGAATAATAAGGACTCGTCGGACTTTTCCTAAAACCTAGAAATGTGCAAACTTTTTGTTACAATATCAAACATATTACTTTAAAATACATTCATTTTATTCCCTTTATTATTTTTCATATCAAAATATTTCAATAATTAATATTAAATTTTTTTAAACAAAAACAAATAGAGAACTATCATGGTTTTGCCTTTCAAATAGGAATTGTGTGTAAATTTGCAAAAAAAAAAATTATATTGATTCAAAAAATTCATTAAATTACGATTTATCAAAAGCAGTGGTTGGAAAAACAACGTTCTTTTTGTAAATAACTACAACTGCTTTTTATTTTTTTAAATGTAACGACTACAAACTACTTACGAAATGTCTTCTAAAAGTGGCAATTTAGTGACTACAAGTTTGACCGGAGAACTTAATTTTCACCAGTATTCAAAATGGATTTGAATAAAATATTAGCTTTATTAAATATGAGAAGTTCATGTTTAAGAGTTCTTTATTCGAAAGCACGAATTTGTTCTTTCAAACTCTATGCTTTTTTTGACAGTGATTTAAGAAATTCTTAGAAATTATCAAATATTTGTAAATTTCGTGATCAATGATTTTTATATCCCCCAACAAATAAAGCAGAGTGCGAAAAAAAAATGAACCATCCTGAATATTTTTTAATCTAATGATCGGATTTTCACGTTCAAGGACTGAATCTTAATGGTTGGGGATGACCGCAAATATGCTAATTAATTAATGCAGAGGATATTTTATATAAAGAAATCAGACACAAAAATGTACTTTATAGTACCGGTGACGCCGAATTTTAAATTCGATTTCTCAGGTTCAATTCGACTGATTTTGCACAGATTTTTCCCAACATCAGACGTTGATCTTATTAACTCTCCACCACAGAGGCATTCTCATTGCGTACGTTGACGGGTCCGCGAAGGATTTGCGCCAATCAAATTCGAAAAACATTTCGCGTTTGAACTTTATTTCTTTATTCAACTAATGTTAAAAATAGTTGCCAGGAATCACTGCAAACTACAGTAGTATGATGTAGTTTCGCTACTTGTAGCTCGCTGCATCCGACCACTGATCAAAATATATAATTATTTTTTACAACTGAACGGGTACTAAGCATTGATACAGGAGAGCCATCACATTTTTTTTGTTCATTATAAACATATTTGTTCATTATACAAAAAAATTTTCTTTCTTAGTAGTAACAAAAATCATGCATTAATACATTACATTAAATAGAATTTTGTAAACCAATACATATGAACAATTTAAACAGTACAATGCGAAAAGATATCATCCGTAATAACTTTCATTTCGATGATTTGATTTTCACAAAGTGTCTTAATGGTACCATCAGATGAAATTACCCATTATGAGTTCCAATCTTAATGGGTAGCACCAAATATACTAATTAATTAGTGTTAACTATTAGCTAAATTAAGGAATCAAACACAAAAAAGCACTTTTTCTGAATTAACATATATTTTTACATATTTGGTTTTTTGACTCTTGAAATCTGAGGGGGAGGGTAGCCGATATCTAGGTGATGTAGTTCTTATATATATATATATATATATTTTATAGCCATCGTTGAACACCGACCCATTTTTTTGGGAGGTTTACGACTGCTAATGTTCAACTCCATATTCTTGTAATTTTTTACCCACTCCTGAAAACAAGGGAACTCCTGGATCAAGTATTGGGAGAAATCAGCCTTCGTGTTTTTAGGGAAGTAACCCACATTTGCGTTACATAGAGAGAAAAATCACTTAAACCTCCCAAGGTAAGTCAAACGTCATGTGTCAAACGTGGGACAGAGAGAGTATAAAAGTCAGTGTGAGCAATATACTTTTTTATTTTTGAACAAAATTTTAGCTTACAAAAATGATGAGCGTTGATATCTAGTTTGAAATAAACTATTTATCATTTTTAGCATAAAATAATGATGAGCGTTGACATCTAGTTTAAAATAAGCTAGCTCCAAGCTCTAATAGTTTGATACTGCCATCTGTTGTAGAGATTGAGATATATATATATATATATATAGTATATATATATATATATATATATATATATAGTATATATATATATATATATATATATATATATGATTCGGAGCATAAGAAATAGATTGTCTAAACCTTTTTTTGTGTATTACTTTTTAACACTACTAGCCTGGATATACAACGAGGAAATAAAAAGCAAAAGTTTGTCATTTTGACAGGAGCGAGATATTTCGGCTGCTCTTCTGACTGAACTAATTTCTCAATCACGGCTACTCCATAATTTGAGAGTAAAAAAAAGAACGTTTATTCAAAGGAATTTGGTTTGTTTCCGTAACTTAATTAATAGTTAATTAATTAGCACATTTGAGGTTACTTTTTTTGTACCATTATGATCCAATCATATGATCCATAATGAAAATCTGATTATTAGAACAAAAGTTGTTTAGAATTATATTTTCAATTTTGTGCATTGCCCAAGTAGCACAGGGATATTGTAACAGCTTTAGTCTACATCGACCAACATTGTCAATATTGGCGAAAATCGACAATGTGTGTACGATATTGTACGATTCCCGTCGATTTCACATTAAAAGTCTGTTTATAAAACTTTTCATTTTAAACTTTATTGTGTTCTTAAATCATAATCATTTAAGGGACAAAAAATGACGTCAAATTGTTATAATTCCAAAAAATAAATTTAAAATATAAATTTAGAGATATTCGAACAACAACCGGACAATATTTGATATCAATATTGTAATCGTGTTTTTGTCACGACATCAATCGTTTTCTCTAAATACTGAAATCTACGATATACCACTCGGAACCGCAACCCGTTAAGATGCTGTTTATCATTGTCCGCTACGTGTGCGGTCTATTTATCTTTTGTCTTCTTATATTTAAATCTAATTTCATCTCATAAGATTTATATCTTAGCACATAATGTAAGTGGAAAGTTATATTTATTAAGCGAGCCAGAAAACTTAACCGAGCTGAAGATGAATTAATGCACCTTGTTGAAGTGAGCGAATTCTCTGATCTTGGCAGGTATGTGCTGTTTTTAATATATATAATTATATATTGCAAGAATTACATCGATTTCCTCTTTTTTCATGTCCAGGCTGCTTAACTATTTAATTATATCACATTATTTAATTCTCACATTCACGAACAGTGGCGTAATTTTATAGTATGTTTGGAGGTGTTAAGCCTTCTGACATGCTTTTGTTTATATTTTTTCACACCGGCCAACTTGTACATTCGATGAAAAATATTTTTTAATAATTAAACTAATTAAAAATTTAAGACCTAAGTGAGCTAACAAATAGATCATAGTTGCATATTTTTCAATTATGCTCTTTTACTTCAGCACCATCTTGGAATTGGCGATGGCATATTGTAAATTAGAATGAAAAAGTGTTTTGAAATCCTTTCAACGGTTACAGATGCCGGGTTACTTGGGTAATTTTATTTTAAAATTTGTAATAAGACTTTACTTTTTCATGAGTCATTATCTTGCACTAAAATGGATCAGTTATTCCTTAAATTAATTACCCTGGCCCATGCTGTTTTATTTTGCTTAGTTTGTATTCTAAACTCTAATATTTTTACAGCATTGTATGTTTCAAAGTTCAAAAGTTAGCCACTTTTAAAGTTTTATAATGTTTTTCATGGCATCTTTTTTCAACTACTAACTATCAGGGTTTGTTGATTTAAATCAAATGATTTTTTTTTAAATCATTGATTTTGAAAGGTAAAAAACAGTGTTTTAAATTATTGATACTTTCATTATTTTCTTTTCTTAGTTATAAAATTTATTTTAAATAAATTGCTGCATTAATAAATTTAAGTTAGCAAAATTGCATTCTTTCTTGGTGTTTGTTAAATTCCAACACTTTATTGAAATTACATTTTTAAAAATCTTTTGATTCTTGAGATTGATTGATAGCATTAAATGTGTACAGATTAAAGTACACATTTAATGCTGTCCAAATATAGACTTGCATAGCTGTAGAAAGTAATTAATAAACATGAATTTTAAAAAAAAATAAAATAAATAATGCAAATAATGTTAATTAAAATTATACCTTTTGATTGAAAAAGCATGGAATTAAAATCTACTATATATTTTATTGGTGGAAAATGCATATTTCTAAAGCTTGAAGTTATATTAAAAAGAAATTACTCTAATATGTTAAAAATAAGGGGGGGGGGCTAATGAATTCAGATGTTTTTTTCCTGATATAGTGTCATTCTTCCACTTCAAACTCTTTCAAAGTCCATTTGAAACAGTAGAGTTATTGACTGGTAACTAATATTTTTTTCTCAAAATATTTTTAAAGTATCTTTGACATTATCAGATTTTCTATAAAGAAATTTTGTGAAAAAAAATTCCAATGACTACATAGATTTAAAAAAATTTTTTTTTAGCTTAACTTATCTATTTTAATATAAGATTAAAAATTAATATTTTAATATAAAAATATGTAGATTAAATATTTATTTATTTATTGATGAATGACTACATTTAAACACAATCTGTTGCATTTCTTTTGTCATATTAAAAATAAAGAGAAAAAATCTCAATTTTAAATTAAAATTATGGTTTGCTAATTGAAACTTTCTTTTAATAGTTAAAGAACAAGGGTCTGTGTCCAAGCCAAATTTATTACCACTTAGCGGTGCCTTCACAAAATACTTCTTAAAATTTTATTTTTGTGTCTCGTAAGAAACGATAAATCCATATTCTTTAATATAATTTTTAATTTTCTCTAATTATGTCTAAATTTTCACAAAATAAGTACCTCTCAGAAAAAACCTAGGCAGACCCCTGAACTATTCTTTAAATTCTCTATTTCATCAAATCTTTAAATTTCAATCATGCATTTGTTTCAAAATGGTTGCTATGCATTAAAAGCTATGTATTGTAATGAAAAATTATTTTAGTAAGTTAGAGCTTCTAAAATATTGTTATATAGTTTTAATATTAATTTAATTTTGATTAAACATTTATAAAGTTTTATTAATAATAAATTAAAGTTCTTACGATGTATTTGAATAAAAAAAATAAAAAAGTGATTTTTTTTTTTTAAAAAAATCACGAACCCTGGTGTAGCTATGCATTTAGTTCTGAAAATGGCTTAAAGAGTTTTTAGCATTCTAATGTGTGAATCTTTAGCATTCTAATGCCCTAACGTATAGAAATACGTTAGGGCATAGATAGGCTACACTAATTTACTTGTCAAAAGAAAAGAATGCTGGACTTTTAATATGGGATATTAAGTAAACAAAATAATGGCAGAACTAAAGAAAGCAAAATATTTTTCAGTGAGTGTTGGTTTAACACCAAACATTTCCCATATAGATTAACTTATATTTGGTGTCCGATATATAAACAGATTTTCGGGGATCAATTTTTGAATTTTATTCCAATTGAAAGGCCCATATCTGAATATTTGTTTGATACTAGTGTGTCTTTTCTTAGTGACAAAGGCATAACTGTAAGTTATTTTGTATTTGATTTGATTTTATAAACGTCATTGAACAGCCAACTCAATTTTCTGGGTTTACCACTAATGTTCAACTATGAAGCGTAATAATTTTGAACCCAATCCAGAAGACAAGGGAACTCCTAGATCAAGTATTAGAAAAACTTTACCGCCATGAATGTCTTTTTGATGGAACTAGCCTGCATTTGTATTACATGGAGAGGAAAACCATGAAAACTTCCCACTATAAGCCTGACAGCAAGAGGACTCAAACCCATTATCCATCTACCACTGAGAATAATTTTCATCAGCACTGTGGTAAGCGCAGGTTAGATGTGAAATTTGTATTGACCAGCCGGGTTCCAATCCCAACCGACACTGGGATTGGTACCCGGATCACCTCATCGAAAGGTGATCAAATAATTTTTTAAAATTACTAATAATTTAAAAATTACTAATTTAAATAACTTTTTTCCATCTTTTATATTACAAAATATAATATTTTCCATTTGTTATAAATTTACTCGTAAAGGACCCCATATAAAAATAGACCCAGTGCTCCTGAAAGTATATAAACAGTTCTGATTCTATACAACAGAATTGTCAACCCAGGGATGAGCATAAATGCTGTTAGTAGTACTTGCGTTATGCTTTTGTCTAGTTTAGTTCATGTAATATTTTCAATATAACTATTTGTCTTTTAATTTAAAAATATTAAAATTAACCACAGTTCGTGTCTTATTTTTGTTTTCAGCTGCTACCTTCAGACTGTTCAAAGTAGCTAGTCGACTAGAAAAAGCTGAAAAATTTGGTGAAGTTCTTGCCACCGCCAACGACTGGGAAGGCAGGAAGACTAAGTTTGCCTCAACTGTCACAGTTTTGTTTTCGAAACAATTGATTGTATTAAAAAATACAATAAATTATAGAAATTAGTATATTATTCTTTACTGTTTAATAAAAATTATATTACATTTACACATTTATCAACCGTTCAAGCCCAAATAGATATTTTGGCAACACTTTAATGAACAAAGGCCTTAAGTAAAATAAATCATAGCTTATTCTACCATGTTTACCCTTTTTTAAATCAGAAAAAGTGACTCCGGTTATTTTATTATGATAATATCAGTGTAAATATTGCTTTATTTAAATCAGTTTTCTTAAAATTGAACCTGATGCTGTAAAGATAAGGAATTTTGTTATTTTAGTAAAATACAGATTATATAATACTAAAATTCAAAGCAAAAAAGTTTATCGTTTTAAATTAAACATATTGTAATTTTAATCTACATAGTAAAACATAGATGCTGTAAAATTTATTGCACAATTCACTTAAAATATTAAAATTATTTCACAGTATAAATGGCTGCTTGTACCCTGAAAAAGAGAAGAAATATCTTAACAAAACTATTTACTTTCTAGTTTATTTTCTAGAATAATAGTAAAATATACCTGCCTACCCATACTTATTAAATATTAATAACTAAGCTACAGACTTAAAATTCTATAAGTTTTGGTAATAACAAATAATTTAATTTCAAACAAGCTAGAACGGTCATATTATTAGCTTTTTCCAGGTTACAAACAGGCATGAATATTTTCAAAAACTAATTTTCATTTTCTCAAATAACGCAATTTTGGCGATTGTCGGCATTCCACAGCATTCGTTTTTTGAATATCGTGTTGACTATGTCGGTCGACATTGTATAGTGCTTGTAAATGCTGAGAGATATCGATCGACGTTCCCCAACGTTTTTACAGTATCGAACAATATTGTTTCGCGATATTGAATATACGTTATAAAGGGGTCCATTTTTATATCGTACAATGTTTGGCTACGATATTGTACAATGTTCGAAGCTAAGTTTTTACGATATAGTTTTTGTGAATTGTGCTACTTGGATGTGCATACTAACGTAAAAAAAACACTGCCCTGTTCAATGGCTATTTAGGTTTAAAGTTAAAACCAAGATTTTAAATAGTCGATGAAATAGATTAAAAAAATTAAATTTTACCTACAAATAAAATTGGAATAATGAAAGCTCTTTTTCTTGCGTTGTTAGGTCACCATTAGGCAGTCCAAAGATAATCATTCTGAAAGGCAGTTAGGCTAATTCCAAGCAAATAAAACAGATCCTAATTTGTCAGGTTCTTCCCTGTCTGTCTGAGTATTGAGCAGAATTATATCCTATAAAATTAAATTACTCTGGTTTATGATAAATTGGAGACATAGTTAGTATCAAAAATTGTACAGGTCACAGAAAAAAAATTAAAATTGAAAATAGTTAAAGATAACGGAAACAACTGAAACACATCATAATAAAAACGACTAAAAAGATCACTGAACTTACCCAAACTTTTGGTGAAAAGAGCTAAAAAAAAGGTTAAAAAACAATAAAACAAATCAGATGAAAATCAGAAAAAAATGAACTTAAGGGGAAAAAATTTTTTTTTTCAAACATTCTAACAAACACACTAAAAAAGAAATGAGGAAATCAATTATAAGAAATCAAATTAATAACATAAAATATAATTATATAAATTAAATTATCCATATTGGAATACATGAATTAAATTATGACATCAAATATAATTATTTAAATTAATAATATAAAATTAATACCAAGAAAATAAAAATTTGCAAAACATTAGAAGGCATGACAGAATGATTAAAACTAAAATACTTTGACTAAATATTAAAAACAACCGAAAAAACGAATGCGGAAGATAAAATTTAACTTTAAACAAAGCAGGAAGATACTGAAAACGAAATAGGATGATGGACACGAATGGATATGATTAGGTACACTTGAACGGAAATGTTACCAATCAGAAAAACTAGAGCACACATCCCAAAAGAAAGGAATGAAAAAACAGGAAAAACGGTACATCAACTGAAAAAAAAAAAAAAAAAAAAAACACTCATCGGAAAAAAAATTATACTTTCTCAATTAACAATACAAAACTAAAACAAATTAGAAGTAAATGCAGAATGTTTCAGAAATAAAAAAATAAATAAATAAATAAATAAATAAAACCATTGGAAATGAAAGCAGCACAACAATTGGATATAAGAACAGCAAATATTGAAAATAAAACAAAACATATTAAAAACATTATACATAAAAAACAGCACAAGCATTAAAAATAAGCAGAATATTCATATTAATAAAAAACAATTATTAAAAGCTGGTAGACAATGAATAAAGCAGGAAAACATAGTGAAAAAATTGGAGAAATCAAAAACGAAATTTAGAAGGAAAAAAAATTAAATTAAAAAAATTTGAAAATCACTTAAACTGAAAAGCAAAAAATGCGGAATGCAGAGAAAATATTTTTCGCCATGAAAGAAGTTAAGAAAAACGAAATAGGGAAAATAAAACATGAGTTTGATCAACTTCAGAACTAAAAAATATTACCAATCGAAAAATAACCCCAAAAAACTACAAATAAAAACATTGAAAACGTAAAAAAGAAATAGTATAACACTTGAGGAAACAAAAGACCTATTGGGAAAAAAAACAACAAATAAAAAAAATAAAAAAAGCAAAGGGAAAAAAAACACAAACTAGGAAAAAAAAACATTAAAAAAAGAAAACAATGGTTCAAAAAAAGTTGATTGAAAAAGTGAAGATACAGAATACACATTGATGGAAAAAAGCAAATTAAAACAATTTCACATTAAAAAATAAACAGCACATAAATACCAATAAAAAAAAAACATTCGATAAAAAGTTAAAGGCTGGAACAGGATAAATAAAACTGGAAAATGTTTACAAAACATAGCGAAACAAACTAGAGAAATTAAAAATAAACGTAAGAAATGAAATAAGAGGAAATTAATACAAAAACTTGAAATGACTAATAAAAACTGCAAATGGGAAGCAAAGATTCACATATAAATAAAGAAGGAAGTTACGAAAAATGAAGTAAGGCAATAAGACGAAGAGGATTTCCTCAACTTCATTTATACCAAAGTGTCACCAATCGAAAAACATCCTGAAAAAACTAGAGAAAACAAGGAAAAAATGCAACAAAAATAATAATAATTATAAATAATGAAGCAACGCACATTAGTAAAATGAAACAAACACGCATTGGAAACTAGAAAACAATGAATAAAACTGGAAAACATTAAAAAACATTGAAAAAAAATTTGAAATCAAAAACCAAAATGAAAAAATGCTGAATACAAAAATTTGAACCATACTCCAAGATTTTAAGAGAAAAAAAAAACAAAAAAAACGTAATTCTGGAAAAAATTATTCACATGTAAACTAAGAAGGAAGTTAGGAAAACGAAATCGGGAAAATAAGACATGAGTGGAATTGATCAACATAAATTGAATGAAAAACATACTGACAAACTACAGTAAAACGTTGAAAAATTTTCGAAATAGTTGACTACTTGAAAAAACAAAACTACTGGACAAAATAAAAGCAGTTGGAAAAACAAAGTACTCACTGGGAAAAAAAAAAACACATACACGCATTTGAAATTAAAAAAACACATGCACATTTAAGATAAAAACAAAACGTACAATTAAAACAAAAAAGAAAGCACAATTGACGTAAAAACAGACCACACATTGAAAATTAAAACAAAACGAACATTAAAAAAAAAAAAAAAAAAAAGAAAGAAAAAACAGCACATACATACGAATAAAACAAGACATTAAAAGAAAAGTGGAAAGCTGAAACACAATAAATAAAACTGGAAATCATATTAAGAATAATGAAAAACTGAAGAAATCTAAATCAAAAACTAAAAAGCGTAAAATGCAGAATTCTGGGGGAAAAAACCTTTCACAGTTAAACAAAGAGGAAAATCACAAGAAACGGAATAGGAAAAATAAACATTAGTGGATTAGATTAACGTCAATTGAAGGCAAATCTATCGAAAAACACTCACTGGAAAAAAAAAATTAAATTAACACAACAATTGCAAGTACAAAATATTCTCTGGAAACAAAAACTAATTATAAGAAAAACTCACTTGAAGTAAAAGCACGAAACATTAGAATAAAAATTTGATGTCGAACAATTAAAATAAAAAAAGAACGCAAAGCAGAGCAAATTTAAAAAAAATAGCCCATACACAGGAGAATAGAACAAAACATTAGAAGAAAAAAAGTGGAAAGCTGAACAATAATGAATAAAACTGGTGGTAAGCACATTAACAAACATTGTGAAAAAAAAAACTGTAGAAATAAATAAACAAGCAACGGGAAAAATAAAAAAAAATAAACAGAATACAAAAAAACTGAAAAGTGAAAAATACAGAATACGGGGAAAAACCGATTCACATATAAACCAAAAGAAAAGTTACGAAAAACGAAATAGGGAAAATAAAACATGAGCTGATTTGATGAACTTTAATTTAACGAAAATATTAACAATCGAAAAACATATGTAAAAATTACAGAAATAGTACCACTTGAAAAAACAAAGCACTTGAAATTTAAAAAAAAAAAAAAAAAAATGGATAGGAACAAAACATTTACTGGAAAAAAAAATTCATTTAAAAATAAGCAATTTTGAAGTAAAAACATCAACACACATTTGAGATAAAAACAGAACGAACTACTGAAACAAGACCGGAAGGTACATTGGAAATTGAAACAGAAGCGATGAAAATTAAAACAGAACAAACATTGTAAATAAAAACATACATATATAAAAACACATACATAGGCAAAACATTCGAAAAGCAGAAACACAATGAATAAAATTGGAAAGCACATTAAAAAATAATGTAATAAAAGCTGGAGAAATTAAAAACGAAAATTGAAAGGAAAAAAAAAAAAAAAAACTGAAAAGAAGTCTTTGAAATTACTACAAAAAACTGAAAAAGGAAAAATACTGAATACGAAAAACATAAAGATTCACTTATAAACACAGAGGGAAGTTATAAAAACAATATAGGGCAAAAAAAAAGTGGATTTGTTCATTTTTACGTAAACAAATATATTGCCAATCGAAAATCACCTTAAAACAAGCAAAGGAAAAACATGGAAAAAATTATTTACCGACTTAAAAATGCACACCATGTGAAAGCTAAAGAAAAATATTGAAAAAAAATATTAAAAAATCAGTATTAAAGAAATGGAACACACATTGGAGGAAGAAAATTAGAAAACGATCTGCAAAGAAAAAAAATCGGAACACTCACTGGAAGAAAAAAACTGGAACAAACACTGAATGCAAAAAATAATTGGAATATACAATGGAAAATATAGATTTGAACATAAATTGGAAAATAAAGATAAGAATACATATTGGACTAATAAAAATTAGAGCACATATTCTAAAATGAAATTTGGAACATCTATTATAAATTAAAACAAAACTCATATCGGAAAATCAAAATTTGAACAGATATTAGAAAACGCATTGGAAATAAAAACAGAAAAAAACACCATGAAAAAGCTACAGAAAAATCTAGAAAATGCATAACACACTAAAATGCATAGATTAAAAAATAGGACACACGCATTGGAAGAAACTAATAGGATTACATAGATTGAAAGGAAAAAAAAATTGTAAAGCACACTGGATGAAAAAAAAAAAAAAAAAATTGGAGCACACACTGGATGAACTGTAATAATACTAGAATGAAATACTAGAAAACAAAATTGAAAAAAAAGATTAAAAAAAATTGGAAAACAAATGAGTGAACACATGAATAGTTGCGGTATGGAAAGCAATGTAAAAAAGATAGGAAAAAAAGGGAAAGAAAACACACCCATTTGTATTAACATTTGAAACAAAACAACATAAAATTGGAAAACGCAAATACAATGATATGGTGCCAATGAAATTCGTTGCTAGTCATTCGGAGAAATAAAAAAAAAGAATAAAATAGGAAAATGAAGTAAGAGAAAACAGGTTGAAAAAGTTAGGATAATACAGAATACGTAGATACAATATGAAAAACGAAAGCCACGAAATTCTTCGCACGTAATTTAAAAGAGCGGGCGACTCTTGAGCGCATGTTGAGAGCGGTGCACCTGAATGAAAATGCGACAACCTACGCAACGGTCCCGTCGCGATCGGCAATAAAATAAAACCCGAACTAAATTTATTCCAGTAATAAATGGCCATTTAACTATACAAAACTTAAGATAAGTAAATACATTACCAGTACGAACTTACCTTTTAACATAGAGAAATGCACAACCATTTTGTGATCGTCACGTAATTTTTTTTTTTCTAAAAAATATTCAAAACTTACCTCTAACTATTCAGTTACTTGAATCTGATTACACTCATGAACGTCAAGCAGGCACTTACTGGAGTCCTTAGTTTTCTTATAAGTTTTTTTTTCTGATTCTAGGAAGGAAAAATGAAGAAAATTAAACTGGATTCATAATGAGCGATCGAATGATTGCGCTCTATGTGTTAATATAGTATTTTTATAAATAGTTTGTTTCTTGTGTTACTGTGAAATGACCGAAATTGGTTGTTTGTTGACTTCCACCAGTGAATGTTGACAATCACAAAGTCGCTTTGGTAATTGTCTGAAATATATACTAGTTAAGTACCATACACTGTTCTTTTAAGATTCAGTGCCACTGCCAGGTATACATTTGCCCGGTATACCCTATATCAATGTTTTTTAAGGTCAAGCGTCGCTGCTCACTATGCATTTATGTGGTACTTCGGTACATCGAAAATTGATGGTTTTCCTAATCGATTCTCAGAATATTTTAAAATATCGAATAAATATAGTAATATCAACGAATAAATCAATATCAAGTCGAATATAACAAATATTTTGGACATAACCGGACATTGAATCAACATTCAGTGTTATCAACATTCAGTGGCCGAGCTCTATATCTCGAAGTCTTAAAGTTAATAAAAAAAAATATTCGATAGCGCGAATTTTGGAGATAAGAAGTTGAAATCTAAGATGAAAAATAAAAAAAAAAAATAAAAAGTAGAAACATAAGAAAATGCATACTTGAAACGATTTTTGGAAAGGTGTTTTCCTAGTGGAACTGAAATTGTATTTTGGTGTTTCGTAACAATTTAAAAATCTATCTTAACTTTTAACCTAAACGTATATGTTTAAATTAAACAAATGTATTATAGTCATATTATTTAAAATCGTATTTATTTAATGAAGAATAAAATGTGACTCTATAAATTTTGCCACCAAATTAAATATAAAAATAAAACCGGGAAAACTGGAAGAGTATAAATAGGTATCGAATGATAGTTTACTATAAGTCTAAATATAACAATAATTTTATTTTTAAAAGTAAAACAAGAACAATTAATGCATTAAATAGAAAAGAATCGATCTACAACGAACTTACATTGCAATTTTTGTAAAAAAATTCATATTCTATTTCTAAAAAAAATTCGACATAGCAAGGTTTTGAGAAGAAACTCTTCGACATAGGAATTCAAACTAACATTAGATGGATATGTAATGCCAAGGGGAAAAATATTTTTTTGACATAACAAGGTTTGCGAGAGATCGCAAGTATACTGTATATAAAATTAATAAACACTCCCTAAGTTTAAATTATCTGCCTAGCTATTTTTACTAGCTTCGTTAATTAAAATTAAAATATTTTGTAATAAATATTAATATATTAAAATATTAATAATTTGTATTTGTGGAAATAAAGGATTTTTCTGAACATACAAAAATCAGGAATAACAGGGCAAAATTATAAATATCAGAGCAAACAAGGTTAAAAAATTTACTAGAAATATCAGGAGTACTACATACCCTGCATATTATTGATGTCAATGTTTCGCAATTTCGGTATTAGTTACTACAGGTATTATGGTTATAGGTTCTACTTTAATACTAACCAAATATACTCACAAAGGTGTTTAATATAGTTACCAAAGTAACCTAATATAGGTACTGGGGTAATACATTTTTACGGCCCTTCGAAGATGATAAATGAGGGGGAAAATTTTTTAATTATGGTATATTTTGGTGATTGAAGCAATGTCGAATAATATTGTCATCATGTTATAGAATTTGTTTTTATTTCAATGAAAACCATTATTGAGCTTCGTATAAAAAAATAAATATAGAAACTAAAACAAAATTCAACCTTATTTTACAGTCAGCGCGTTTTGCCAAGCGCTACTGAGATTTCATGTCTAGAGAACCCATTTCGAACATTGTTACAACAAATTGTTGAAGTCTCAGACTTAAGGTAGCAAGTCCTTTTAATGCTTAACTCCCATAGTGGACCATGGCCTACTGTTCCCATCTCAGTTTTCCTGACTTTGTGCTATGGGATGCAGAAACCCCCAGTGTTTTGTTCCTAAACATGATTGCTACTCATTTTATTGACCCACTTCTACTCAAAATGCGTTACAAAATAATTTTTTTAATTTCATTGTTATCACTATCCTTTGAAGTACTGAAAATGCGTTGTCTTTTGCAGGAACAATGTAGTCTTTGTAGTCGTCAATAATATGATCACATGGATTACTAATTATGCTCATAGATTTTCGATTCATTCTACCTTTTTGGGGATACACCAACAGTAAATGTAGATTAATTTTTTACTTACTTTTGCGTTGCATTGCCTAATAATTTTGAAACAGTCAATTATTAGCAAACACTTACGCTAGAATACGTCTGATCGCTTTGCAAACTGCAATAAATGTGACGGAATGATGACAAAAAGCCGAGTTACCTAACAAATACAAGAAGCGCTATTGATCCAATTGGGATTCACCGATGTAAAATAAACAAATCACGCTGCTCGGAATATTTCGACGTAAAATAAAACCTTTTCGTACTCATATAGGGATAGTCATACCGCTGTTTAGGATTCTTCGACAGTGTTTTTTAAATACGGGACTCAAACAGTTAAGGTTTATAAAGTTTATTCTTAACTTTCATTATTTTCAGTTAATTATAAAACCAAAATTAATAAATTAATTAATGATAACGGATTAACAGTTGGTCTTTTTTTGTTAATATGCTCACAGTTAAAATGAAATTTATTTAAAAAATCACCGCTCAAGAAAAGTCGACAATTTAGGTAAAAACAATTGGGAAACCCTCAGTGATACAAAGTGCTGGCGAAGTAGTGAAATTTTAGTTTTATTATAATACCACTGTTTAAAATCTTTCCCGATGACCGTAACAAGCAGTCAGCTATGTAATCATCATCAGCAGCAATTTTGTTTGAGTTGAAATAACGATGTTAATTCTTTTGTTTCATTTGAAGATAGAGAATCCTAAAAATTGTGATGCGTTTACAAAACACGAATATGTACGTGCAGTGCGCATAAAAAGTCGTATATTTAAAATTTAATTTTTCAAGAACTACTCGATCAATTTCGTTCAAATTTTGTATTTCGTCCCTTAAAATTACTTTCTTAAAAATGGGACAAAAAATTGTGCACCTTACTGTTCGAAAATTTTCGATCATTATAAAACAAATCAATGAAAAATAATAAATAATTATTAAAAAATCTTTTTTCCGTGGAATTATCTTTCGAATAACGAATTATATAATTCAGTGGAAATTTTTTTCAGTTCGTTTAAAAAGTTTGAGAACTAGTTTAATTCACAAAAAGTAAATTTGAAGTTAAAGAAACCCAGATTCGGTTTCGCTCTTCTGATCCGATATGATTCAAACCGCTCTCCTGACGTATGACTAAAGCTATGGTTCGATTTCCCCGATTCCAACCCCGAATTTTAAGGGTCATGAATCCAAATCCGGGAAAAAGGAGTGTCTATTCAGAAAAAGTACTTTTTTCATACATTTGTGACTAAAAGTAGGTTCTAAATTAAACTAAAAGCACGTTCGTAACTAAAACTATCGTCCGCACTCACTCACTAATAAGCATATGTAAAATTTTGGATCTTGAACCGTTAAGATTTAGTCATAGTACGTAACAATCCGATAATTAGATCGAAAGTTGTTCATAGAGATCTGTATTTCTTTTCTTTTTTGTGCACTGTATATGACTTCCGTTCATCTCGAGAGTACTCAATTCGGGGATTTTATTCACCAGAAAAAAAAATCACTTTAGTTATTAACAACATTTAGGGAAATAGGTTTCATAACATTATCAATTAATTATCATCGAATTTTTAATATTTAATTTCATTTTTAAGATTACCTGATATACGCAAAGAAAAGCTTGCAGAATTTTCTAAATATTTCTTGCTCTCTTCATCTGTATGTATGCATGCAAAATAAGCAGTCATCTATACGAATAAAATCAGAGAACACAAGAGAACAACGACTTCTATGAACTAAAAAAAATTCTAAAATATTCATTAGTTTCCCTGAAAAAAAAATCTTTTTATGATAATCAAAAATTAAATCTTTAAAAAATAAACATTTTTTAAAGAGTAAAAAGTAGACGCATGACTACCGACGTCGTAAATTTGATTGATAAATTTTAATCTTTAAGGTGTTACCTTTGATAATCAGCTTTTCTACTGCGCTCTCTATTATTTCTCTCTCTCTCTGTGTTTGAACCCTGAACTCAGAAGACATTAAAAACTTTTCATTATCCATATTCACTTAAAATTTTTCCGTCTGTTTTATGTATGGCACAAAACAGAATAAATCAAGTTAGCTACACATACATAAGAGTTCTTTCACAGACTAATAATTCCATCCATAATAAAATAATAATAATTCCATTTTCATTTTTTAATCAAAAGGCAACAATCGTAGAAAGGAATTAATAGTGGTTAATCTTTTTAGATGAATTGATTGCAAGTGTGGTTGTTTGGTTTAAAAAACAATTACCATAAAAATCCATTAAAAACAAGCACTCAAATTGTAAATATTGAAACCTTTTTTAAAATATTTTCTTCTGGGGCTTTTGTTTTTCCATGCATTAAAAATATCGTAAATCTAAAAGTTTAATAAAAGTAAATAGAAAGCTCTAGAATTCCAAACCCATAAAAGTCTTACGAATTCTTCTCTTTTAAATCACATTTTAACTTTCTTTTCTCAAAAAAATATTTTAATCAATGCTAATTAAATATGCTTTTCTTTGTAAGTAAAACTGGATAATAAAACAGTTCTCTTAATTCCTATTACTTTCCAGCTGTCCAAAATATTAAAAAAACTTCAGATAAGAAATCAGTCAAAGTGATACTTTTAATTTTTTGGAGAGGCCATATTTTGTAATTTAATTAAATCTTTACTAATATCTATATAAATCCATCTTCATTTTTCCCAAATATTAGACATGATCTAATTTACTCCAAAAAAATTTTTAACTACTTAAAATGCATTATTTTAGCAAGCGAGTCTTAAAATTTTGTTTTGTGGTTACTTATTTAAAAACCATATCTTTTAGAAAATAAGATTCCAGTCATTAGAATTTAATATTAAAAATGCATCAAGCATGATTTACGCCAAAATTTACGGATATAAATGAAGATGGACGTCACTGGGGCCCCGGGTACGTGAAGCCCGTATTTGCTAAACCCTACAATTTAAGCTGATGAAATAACGACTGAAAATCAAGGGGGGAGATTTATATCTGTGAAAGCTATTTCTCGTCTTGGAAGTTTTCAAGATTATTGTAATAGTAAAGGTAAAAATGTATACGAATATCAGAAGCATTGATCTGCGTTCCTTGGAAATTTCAAAACAAGATTTACAATTCTTGGTGTTGGGAATTGTATTTGAATTTCTGGTTGTTCTTGAATTGTTCAATTTTAAAATCTAATTGGAAAAACATCAGTTTTTCCCTCAAAACTTCTTTCCCATAAATATTCCCTTACATTTCTTTTCTTACTCACTATACTTGTCTTAGTTCTTTTTATCTATGCTTGGACAGAAACCATTTTATTGAAGCACGGCTTATCTTCACTGTGTAACAACTCTCGTGAAAATTTTTTACAGTAATGATTTGTCGAAACTTAGCAACCCTCAAAATTCACGAACCAATCGTTATTTTTGTTTAAAAAAAATGGATATAAGCCGTTCTTCTCCATTGATTTTCAATGTTCTTTTTCACAAAAAATTTTTTTTTAATCGTAAAAAAAATTAAATTTTAAAATTGAAAAATTTTTGAAATTTTTTTTAAAATTTAAAAGTCTTAAAATTAATACATATTTAAAAATTAAATTAAAAAAAATATGTTTATTTTCAAATTTAAAAAAAATAGTTACTTATAAATGCGATTCTTTTTCTTCAAGGGAAATACACATAAATAAAAGCTATTCAAAGTAGGAATTTGAAAATAGTAAGGAAGAATAAAGTAAATCCGTATTGTAGGATTAAGCAAACCCCCTGGGGAAAAACTTTAATTCAGTTAAGGAGAAAAAAATCAGTTAGCCAAATCAACCACAACTTTTAGTAAAAAAAATCTAAATTTGAATATTGAACTATTTGAACATATATATATATATATATATATATATATATATATATATATATATATATATATATATATATATATATTTGAATATTGAGGTTTGCATTCCGGCTTTGAGAGCAACGTTAGCATTATGTTTAATTGTCCGCTGTATAATTTAAAAACATATCATTTATAATAATAAAAAACACATATCATGAATTACAATTTAATCGGGATTTTACAAATCGGAAAATTTTCTATTGTCTCTTTATATTCCTCTTTTGATATAAAGTTTCTTTGCCTTCTGAGTTCTGTTCAAAATTACAAGGATATAAAGACAATACATTAAAATCTATACAAGCCTATATATGAGATTCCAAGTCAATTCTGCATATCGTTCAAAATTTTGGAAATGCAATTCGTGGCGTGTGTAATTTGTCACAAGCTCACATTTCCAATTTTCGATATATTGTGCAAAGCCCAAATTTGTATTTTGGCACTATTTTGTAAGAACTTTAAACGAAAAAATAAATTTAGATATTAAAATTCACAAAAACAAATTGAAATTTGTCAATCAGCTTGTAATTTTATTTTCCAAAATTATTTTTAATACCGAATTTCAAAATTATGCATTTTCAAGAAAATTTCAAGCATTGCATTGATAACTCAGTAAAAATAATAAATTATGAAATAGTACATATAAAATAAAAATGAAAAGTAACCAGAAAATTAAATCGAAAGATTTAAGGAAAAGGAATTAAAAAAACATGTAAAGAGAGGAAAACCTAAAAAGTGAATGAAGCACGCAAAAGGAAGTAAATATGCAACAAATTTAAGAATATATTTAAAATTTGACCCCAACTCCTACTTTGAATTACGCATTAATATGAAAGTAATACAAGAAGTTAAATTCCATATTTTTGCAAGGAAAAGAGAAAAAAACACTGATGTCCTCACATAATACACTATGAGTGTGATTGGTATATCTATTACAGCCCATGAACCAATAAAATGACGCATGTCATACGTATAAAAGCATTGCTTAATGAAAGCACCATCGAGTAAACTGTGGTATAGTGTTACACCCCATAAATCGAAGGGTTCCTCAATGATGCAATGATGGAGTAGTCCATAAATTTGCCTCCCCGACATTCCATTGAATGAATGGATATACCAACTTCACTCAGAGCATATATGTGGTGACTTCAGATAACAATATACTGCAAAAATACAAAATTGTCTTTACTTTTTGATTTACTTTTGTTTACTTCCTTTTGCAAACCATGGATTTTAAATCCAATTGCACTGAAAAAAAAACAACAAAAAGGGGAATTTACATTGTATTTAACGTCTAAATATTTATTTGGGGTACATTGCGAAGATCGAGGAAATCTATAACATCATTCATTATTAGAAAAATGGAAATTTTCAGGGACACATTTTAAATTCGTGTTAAAAACCCTCCTTATTTTTTCTAATCATTCAAAAGAAGCAATAATTCTCCATCAAGCATTCTTATTTTGATTGCCCCTTACACTATAACTGACAAAAACACTTCCATTGGTTTCTATCATTTTGGATATTCCCCGTTGCAGCATCTTACATTTTTCTCTTTTTTTATTTTTGGAACGAGTAAAATTTATTTTTAAAGATCATAGGCCAACTGTTTTAAGAAGGAATGCAGGAATTAACATTTAAAAGTTGATTATTAGCATACATCAAGTCTAACTTACTTAGCAAGTGTTGAGAATATATTAACCTTACGTATTAAAACTAAACATAATAATTAAAAAGTCTTTCGAATCAATTTTAAGCAATCTAAAAGATTTCCTCTTTGGTGTAAACTAACCTGATATTGCTTTTAAACAATAATTTCATCATTGCATCTCAAATCTACAACATATTTTCCTTACACTTACAATTTGATTATCACAGACTTTAGTCAATCTTTTAATGACGCTATTCGAGCACAGTCAATGGTGTCTCCTATTCAAAAAACTGTTCCAAATAATTCACAGGTGGAAATCCATGTAAGATACATCTAAGGTAGTAGGAAACTATCATATATGTATGATAGAGAAGGAGATAAATAAGCGAAAAAGTTTATCCCTACGATAATAAATATTGAGGGTGAAAATATTTCCCCCTCGATTTTCTTAGTTTTCCTCAAATTTATGGAATTTCCTTGCATTTTCCCTGTTTCTTCTTTTGCTCTATTTTACTGGAGCTTCAAAAAAACAATTTGATGTGAAAGACTCTTCTAGCTCTCTTACTACAATTTTTTTTTCTCTTAAAGTTTGGAATAATATCAAGGTTTAAAATTCTTGCCCTTGGGTAACGTAAGCACCCTTAACCTGCGTTTGCGGCACTCTTTTGCATTATATTGCACAAGGAGGAAAATATCAAATGCAATAATCGTGGTAAGAATGTCATTAATAACAGTTCTTGTTGAAAGAGCCGTAGTAGATCAGGGGAAGAGTTCGCCTTCTAATGAGGTGAACCGAGTTCAGATCCCAGTGATAACTGGTTGATACGAACTCCGCACCCGGCTCGTACCGACTATAACGCTGACATGAAATATTCTCAGTCGAAAACAGATCATAGGTTAGAGGCCCCTTGCTTTCAGGCCTACCATTGGAGGTTTTCGTGGTTTTCCTCTCCATGTAACGAAAATGCAAGTTAAATCCATCAAAAAGTCTTCCACGACGGCACATTTCACCCAATGCTTGATCAAGGAGTTACCTTGTATTCTGGATTGGGTTCAAAGTTGTAAGGCTACGGAGTGGAACATTAGTAGTGGTAAACCAAAAATTGGCTGTTCAACGACGGTTATAAAATAAAATATTTGTTGAACAGAAAATGAAAGTTTATTTCTATCGTTTGAACTGAATAAAAATGAAAATGGTGTTTACTATATTCAAAATAACACAGTCAATAAGTGTGAGGTTGGAGAATATATAAGCAGATGTCTTTTATTAAGCAATGATAAATGGGAAATGAATAAGAATATTTTTTTGAAAGAAGTTGCTCTCAAACTGACAAAAATAAGTTAGATTGTTTAAAAAAATAAGATGTAATTCAAAATATTTAAAATTGTCTATGAATTTCAAAATCTAAAATTGTCTTCAATTTTAAGAAAAGTATTTATGCTTTTGTATTTATTAATCTTATTTATGAATCTAATACTTGTAAATTCAATACTGATAATTTAATAATGGATCAGAAATTTTTTGCATAAAGGGAGTAATCTGCTGTACATTAGCACCTCCCATTTTTCTAAAATTATTTTTTTTCTTTATAAATTAAAGTTTCCAAGGCCTTAGTTTTACTTAGTTGCGTATAACAAACAATTTATTCTTGCTGTTCGGTCTTTTCAGCTAAATATTTTTCATTGAAAAATATACTTTAAGATGTTTTTAAAAAATTGCTTAGTTAAAAATGAATAACTTTGGTATAGGAAATGCTTACGCTAAGCCCAATGATAAAAATTTTTTATTAAAACAAAAATATGTATATAAAAAATGTTTTAGCAGGACAATTTAATGTTTGAACGTTTTATTATCAAAAAAAATTTCCATTTCACCCACGAAAAAGGAATAAAATCTGCAGAGCCCTGGAAAGTACTGCATTGTTTCTGCTATCGTGCTTAGTAGGAAATAGGCTTTGAAACAAGTGGCTGTTAAATTTTGAGGATTTATCCAAGCTAGATCACTTGCAGATTAATTAATAAGTGCTTTATTTCAAACTAAGTTTTTTTTTATTTGTTTATTTTATTTGTTTATTTTATTTATTTATTTATTATTATTTTTTTTTTAACGGCAGGCACTGAACTTTTCGTTCTTCGCCATACTATGCCGGAATTGCTGCTCATTTCGCGTTACCCAGTGGGCACCTGTGAACCAAAGTCACGGAGGCGTGCATTATTGCCCACGCCACACTGCCACAAACCCGTTTATAGGGTGGGCCACATTCACACATCATACACACACAACAGAGTACAGCACAAAGAGAGAGAGAGAGAAACATCCATGCCCAGAGCGGGATTCGAACCCGCAGCCTATGGCTTCGCAGTCAGGCACGCTAGCCGCTCGGCCACCTGGCCGGCTTTCAAACTAAGGTATACCAAAGAATACAGCAACTGAAGTAATAAAAATAAAAGAATTTGTGGAGACATGACATTAGTCCAATTCTTATATTTTTCTGGAGTTATACGATTTGATTCTATTCTGCTAATTATTTATTTTGGAGTTTCTCGTTGGCTATTGTGCAGAAGTTGCAAAGTTCTTCGCGATTATTTTAGTGTAATTACCGAAACGGAAATCTTCCCATTCAACTGATAGAAGTAACTGATTTTGCCAACAAAAACGCAAGTACTATTTAGTACTGTTAAAGGATCTCAAAATAATAAAAAATAATGTAAAAGATTTCAGCTGTGTTTTATTTAGTTTTTTTGCGTTCAAAACCAATATTGTTTATCAAAACTAACTTTTTATACTTTAAACTTTTATTTAAAAAAATTAGCAGACTTCATTTTAATTTAAAAAAAAGTTATTAAAAGTTATCGTGCCAAATATAATTGCAATTTATACTTATTAAATATTTAACTGTATTTAGTAAATTATATTTAAAAGAAAGACAAGCTACAAAGATAGTGTGTAATTACTGATACGGATACTGATACGTGTGTACAAACATTAGATATAAATTACAGTTCTTGTGTTAATTAACAAACTGTTAATAGAAAAAATTAACTAGAACTTAAACTAGAGCAATTAAGATGAATTTTAAGGAATTTAAAGAATTAGTTTTAAGAACTATTTTCCCACTAATCATGGGAATCATCATCAATTATGAGGGTGGATGAAACTATTGGAACGATGATAAATTAGTAAATATTGATCAGCGACATCGAAATCTCAATTTAAAATTTTAACCACTATTTCAAAATATTATGTAATTTTAATGAATGATTTTCAGTACATATATGGAATTAAGATTTTTTTTGTACTCTTTTAAATTATACTTTTTTCAACAGGACCTTAAAGTAAAGATGAATATCAAAATAATATTTATGTTTGCATAATGAACTAGATTTCAGTATAACTGAATTTTATTTTGTGTAATTTGTTATCATTTAATTTTTTAAACATATTTTCAGACCACTTTAATAAGAAACAATAACAAAATATAAAAATCAAATATATTCCACTTCACTGTAAATCACAAAATATCTACTTTAAAGAAACAGATGAGCAACCATTCAAAGTTTTAAACTTCATTTTTATTTCAATTATAAGCTTAGAATAAAAATTATAGTAACGTTCTCTTTTTAAAAAATCAAATTAAAAAAAGTATAGCTCTTTTTATTTTTAAACTTAAATTTCAAAACAGTCAGCAAATACTGCTGTTATATATTTTAGCTATCGTTGCTTTATTCAGTTGACGGTTTTATGTAATTAGAAAATCTTTCTGATAACGGTTAGGTTAAAGAAAAAACGTGCGAAAATTTGAATGAAAAAATAATAATTTTCTTCACGAAGAAATGTTGCCTTTTAAAAAACAACTATATAGTTTTTGACTAGAGATAAATGCAATTAGTAGAAAAATCTTTTTTAATAATCTAGAATTTTGGTTTAACTGTTTATTTTAAGAAAATGTGAATCTCAATATAAATGCAATTTTACTAATTAGATGAACAAGTATAAAACGTGTCAGACGATAGTTTTCTTAATTTTTAATAATGATAAAATAACACATAAAAGTGCACAAAATCTTTGGTTTCTGTGATAGGGTGTTTAAAATGTTTACCTTAACTTAACTCGACAATGGTAATTTTAAATACAAAGCAGTACAATTTTTTTTCAATCATTCTGAAATTTTTACAGAATATTGTGATCACAAATTTAAATTTGTGTAAGAAATTTAATAATTAATTCTTGATTTATTTTAAAGTTGTGTTCTTTTTTATTAAAAGAAATTATTTTTAATTTAGTTTCCAATATTATTTTATAAAAAATCTTCGAAAGGAATAGTAATAATAGTACTTAATCAGAATAAGTGTTTTCAGGAAAATGCAATAACGTTTCTAAACCTAAATTTTTGCACGAAAATTTTTTTAATGGTAATATTTTGTGAACACTTTTTTAATAATTTCAAAAGTTTATTTTTACTTTACATGTGTCTCATTTTAATAACAATAAAAAAAATTTAATGCTCATTTAAAAAAATATTAAATCCACACGTTCGTTTATAACTGCCTAATACAACACATTTCATTAGTTATTATCTATGGATTGACGTTATTCCTTATGGAGCTCCTTTATAAGCTCTAAAAAAATTCAATCTTAATTTTAATTTTTAAAAAAAATTACTATTGAAGAAACTGTTCAGTTTCTTGTTATTTATAAGCTATTAAAGATCTGTTAAGTAACATATTGCGCTAAAACATTGACCAAGGTTTTAGCTTTGAATTAAAAAAAATATGAATGGCTAAAAAAAATACTAAATGCAGGACCAAGATTATTTTATTTATTATTCATATATAGATTGTTCATATAGAGGAAAACTAAAAAAAAATGCATTGAATAATAAATTCAAATTTATATTTTTGACTCAAACTAAGCATGAGAATTACAATTTATTTTATCCCCCTTATTTTTGCATCAAACTTGTTTTATATCACTGTTTGATTTCATTAAATTGAATACGTGTTAGGGATGTTTGGTCTTGGAACAGTAAAAGTACCGGCAGCACTCGTGCTCTTAAACACTAATTTCAACAGCAAAGAATGATAAGCAACATTTAATTAATTATTAGTGGAGAAAATTCAACTTTTAAAGATTGAAAAAGTTTAGTAAATGCTAAAATAAAATGAAAATTATAAAAGTTTGGCTAAATAAAATATTTAAAGTAACAGTGCACAGTTCTTATCAGTTGATACATTTAATACTGTATTTTTGGAAAAGAGAAAGCTTTGCTAATCAATGTTATACTATTAAATCTTTTAAAGAAAAAAAAAGATCTTGATTTCTTTAATTTAATCTCTTTAATGTATTTATAATAACGAGAGAATAATAAAGAGCACATCTATGGTGTATATAAAGCTGCAAAAATAAATTGCTTCTGTGATACTACTTTAAGATAGGCTATTAGACTACGCAACGAATTAAACATCATACTAGCTTGCATATTTTGAAAAAATACTAAATCATATAAACTACATAGTTTTATCGAAAATGCAAATTCATATTATATATTTTTTCACAGCCATTTCACCTCTTATCAGCATTTTCCTTTTCAAATGCAATTTAGCAAATTTCAACTTTTGCAAACTATTTCAATAATTGTAATTTGATGAATAAAAAAATTATTTTTGAATATAGGTATATCTTAATTTGAATAGACACCCCATAATAATTTAGAGTTCCTTTCAACTATTTTATAGTTTTTAATCACACTTTTCATGTAGAATATCTTAAAAATTGCGAGGAAACATTTGCTTAAGTTTATCAAGCAAAATTGAATTTTAATAAAAAATTTAATTTGTCTTAAGACTGTAAAAACCTTTTTTTGGAAGAAAAAAAAAAAAAAAGGAATTGTAACATTTATCTAGTTTGACCTATTAGATACAATTTAAAACCTACAATTGCGGTTATTATAATAAAGTAGATAAGAGATAAAGTGTTAAAATACAAATTAAACTGGGAAAATTTCAACTTTCAACCACCATTTCATTAAATCTTAAATATCCTAAATTTCAAACAAAATCAACGAACTTTAAAAACTCAGTCACAGAAATGAGTT
>OX421980.1:73926185-73960368 GCA_949128135.1 Parasteatoda lunata | reverse complement strand
ATATACCATACGATCCCACGACCAGCAAAGAGAAGAAGATCAGCCACAAAATGATTTAAAAACAATTATTAAATTTGAGGAAATGTTTATTACACAAAACAGATATATTACATAAGTGTTTTAATAGAATTCTGAATAAAGAAAAAAAATTCGACAATTCTGTTTTCATAAATATTTCTTTCTTACAACAGACTTAGTAAAATCTAATGGTTAAAAAAAACGTATTGGCAATTTCTTTGATTCTGTATTTTTATTACTTAAAAAAATCCCTCGTCCTTTACACAATTTTGGTATTATCTTAATATTGACTTTTTCATACTTATCACGAAAACAGTCTTTTCATAATTTCAGAAAAATATATTACTGTCAATTTCATGGATTTCATATTTTCATTTATCGCTCAAAAAGCAAAATATATTTACTAGAATGGGCAATTTTCAGATAGAAATGTCGTCGTCCGTCGATTGAACTTTATTCCCTCCCCCCTCCCGTTTCTCATAGTTGAGAGTGTTTTTTCTTTTTTCTTTTTACTTCGTATTGTAATGTGATAATGTAAAACACTAACGCTAGGAATGGTTGTTATAATATCATACGTACATGGGTATTATCGTGAATTATTTCTGCTACTTTCTGGCTATCCGCGAGTTGTAGCGAGATGGAAATTTGCTGGCCCTGAAAAAAAGCCTTTTTCGGCTGAAACGCTGGGAGTTACTATCAAAAACTTGAAAACGCATCTATTATCTCAGAGCTGAACTACAAAAAAAAAAAAAAAAAATGCCAACTCACAGTTTCGTTGTTAACTGTTGACCATAATCGAACAAAAGCGTAGTGAAATTTCTTTTAAAAAAATGGTATATGTAAGATATTTTTTTTGACAACATGACTAATTGACTTTTAAGAATAAAGTTAAGAGAGAATTGTGAGTTTGTTCCTTGTTTGTTTTTCTTTTAATGCAAGGAGTTTTTTTTTCTCACTTAAACTCCAAAAATACGAATTCGAATACTATTAAGAGCATAAAAAAATTGCTTAATAAATTAAAAAATGAAAAATATCTTTAATGATATATTGGTTTCTTTTTGATATAATAATCAACCGATCAACAACTTGAAACTCTACGAAACTTGCAGAAGTTTAAGAAAAAAGGAATGTTCATCGCGACAGTTCATATACTGGTTAAATACTAAACAATAGGGATAATACATATTTAAACAAAAAATGTAATTGTGCTCTATATATTTTTATTTTTAAGCTTCAATTATTGACAATGTTTTGCACAGACAGTTAATTACTAGTTAAGTATTTAAATCATTGGGACATCATTAACATTAAAATTTTAGGATATTTTATTCTTTTCTGGCAATTTTTTTAACTTGGAAATAATAGTTAAAAAATTAATGATGGAAATGACCCGGCAAAATAGGTAAAAATCAAAGAAGGGAAGCACGTTTAACAAGAAAATCTTTATATTTAGAAACTGATTCTGTTTAAGATATGTGACTTTTAAAATCGACGAATCACGTATTTAAAAATATTTAGAAAATATAAGTTAATCCATTAATTATAAATTTGTAATATAGTCATCGCCAAACTGAGAGCAAACTGATTTTTGTATTTTTTATTTTTAACGCGTTGCACTTAACCACTCCTTCGAAGTAAATTCTTTCTATGCAGAGTCAGTATAGTGCGTGCATTGATATTTCAGTCACATAATTTTAAGAAAATATATTTCAATAACCAAAATTATTTTCGAAATGAATATTACAAAAACTGGGATTTAAAAGTTGCATTAAAAATAAAAAATCATAAAAATATCTTTTATATAGAAGTAACTGCCATTAACAAGCTTTAAAAATGTAGTTTAAAAAGAAAACCGTATGAGTTTTTTTAAAAAAGAACAGAAAACTATGGGTAAGTGTAATGAGTTACTGCAGGTAAACATTTACCGACAATTATTTAGTTATGAAGTTTCAAAAATAGCAAAGCATAATTGCAGTACGTGATTATTTTTTTAATATTTTGTTTCTGAGAGCTCATAATTTACTCAAGACGCTTAAAATTTTTTTAAAAATTATAATAGTTTTATGAAAATATCATATATTGAAGTATTTTTTTTAAACATTGCGAACATCATTTTTTATTTCACATTGAACATATTTTTCCTCACTACAGTCATGAAAAAGTTTGTCTCAATAATACTAAAAGCATTTCATAAGTGAAGTAAAACAAAAGCTTAGTTTTAGAATGTAAACGTCTCACCCATTTTTGTAAATTTATCCGTGTTACTGAATTAATTTAGAAGCACATTAGAGAAACTATTAGCATACACATCTTTTAATACTTCCTGTTCATCACAAATTGAAATAAACTTTTAAAATTAAAAATAATATTATATGCTAGTATGCTTGAAATACTTCAATCAACATTATGTCCTCTTAATTAATAATTTGGTAGTTATAAGAAAATACCTAAAATATCTCAATCGTTATTAGAATAGCAATACAAAATCCAGGTTCTATAGTAGATTTCGTTAAGATTCCTTATCCTGACCCACACGGAATACAGGACAGGTATAAAATTCCCTCTTTGTTAAATGGATCATTATTTTAAAAATACTCTCACGCAAAGAGTGAAGGGTTTCTCTAAATGAATCTTCATCGATGCCACTTATATATACAGCTAGTTATCTGTTCCATTTCCCTTCAAAATGCCCCTTTTCAATTCAAAGAAACTGAAACTAAAATAAGATGGTCATCTGGATGTTGTTGATCAACAAGTCTATTGGCCTTTATGAAAAGTGATAATCATCAACTAAAAAGAAAATTATTTTTAAAAAATTAACTAAGGTACATAATAACTACTTATAAATATTAACTTACTCAAAGTGGCTATCGAGATTTTTTTGTATAATAAAATTTATTTTCTATAATTAAATTTATTTTTTAAAATAATTCACTGCACTTTAGAGGTAAAAAAATTTTTTTTCAATGTCTGATACAACATTGGATGATAAACAGAAAGAGACGAAACATTTTCTGCCAATGTCACGTTCAAATAACATTGTATAAAGTAGAATAAATTTCTTTGTTATGACAGAAAAAAATTAAAAGAGAAAAACTATTAAAACGTTTAAAAAGGTAGACTTTATTCATTTATTTAGAGGTCGCTGCATACACAATACCAAATATATGCTAAATTTTATAAAAAAAAATAATAACTTTCAGGTTAGTATACTTATTTATGGCTAAATAACACAGCATTTACTATGTTCTTTAATCAACATTTTGATTACCTTTTTAATTGTTGATTTCTGTTTTATTTTAACTTCTATGACTAAAAATTATAATTTTAATTAAAATATTTTTACAAAATTAAGGTTTTTGTTACATATCATAAGAGCTTCGCGCATACAAATTTTCAAAAAGTAATAATAAATTCTGGAATTTTTTTTGTAAGTCTTCACACAAAATCTTCAAAATAATTCTTAGAAAAAAGTTTGCCCTTACGATTTGTATTTCTAGAACGCAAGTTAAGAAAGTGTGCGCAAAAATCTTAATTTTCTGTGAACAGTACGAACATTTTAAAACGAAAGATTTTGCTTAGCTCTGCCTTTAGAAATACTCTTAATTTCATAATTTCAGGCTTCCAGTAATTGGAACGATAAGTAAAACTAGAGATATGGCTTCGCCCTGTTTTAAAAATAATCTATTTGATTTCATTATAAATATTTAAAATAGCAGATTCAACTTTTGAAAAACGTCCTCTTAATATCATTCTATCGTACTGCTGATTAGAGTGACTAATCAAGTTGATTATCTGAATCAAAAGAGTTGACGAATCGTCCTTTTGATTCAATATTCTTGCGGATTCTATTAATCGATTCGAATCTATTAGTTTAAATGTATTTAAGAATAGAAAATAAATTGTTTGGTTCCAAGTACTTAAACTCGTTGATCATTTAAAATTTAATTTGTAAAAAGTATAAACTTGTACTGAAGGTTTACATCATTTCCGAACTTAAAACAATGTATCTCACTCATTTTAAAAAGAATATTGGGAAAAATATAAATCACTGATGCAAAGATTTTTAATGTATAATACTTAACTTTTTTTAGTTCAAAGAGGCAAAGTAACTTATTTTACAATTAGCCCATAAATAGGTGAAGAAAAGTTTGAAAAGGTTTCACAGAATACAAAATTTTAATATAACTGAATGTTAAATTCTTGAAGTAATAGATGAAATTACTATAATTATTGAAAATTGTCAATATTTATAAATAAATAAAACAGTAAGAGCAATTTTTTTTAAAAAAGAAATTTTTTTAAAAGGAATTGAAAAAAATCAAATTATGTATTAAAATTAATTACTGAAGTTAAATTAAATATTTACAGACAATTATTTACGAATGAAATTCTTAAAATAAGAGTAAACTTGACAAATATATTACAGTACATGACTAGTTTGCAATTAAATAATCTAAAAAATAATTTTATTTATATTGAATATATCCTTTGTCATTAAAATTACAGAAAAGGCATGCATGAAAAGTGGAAATAATACGTTATTAAATGAAACTTAAGTATAAAGATTAGTTTTAGAATACTTTTTTTTCATTTTCTTACACTCATTTTTTGTGCATTTACCAATAGACACACAAATAACTAATATAATTTGAAAACATTTTAAATGAACGATTGAAGTTCATATATAAACATTTTAAAACTGATAATTCTTATTCATCAGAATTTTATATTATAAACAACTCCATAAATTTAATTTTTATTAAATAAATATGCTTGTAATTCATCGATCAAAAATGACACTTTGCTTCTTTTAATTGATATTTTAGTAGTAATAACAAAAAACACTGCAACATATTTCGATCCGTTAATGGAATCTAAATGCAAATCCCTGTTCCATAGCAGTATTTAATCAAATTCCTTATCCGAACCCACACAGGATACAGGACAAGAATAAAATTTACCCAGAGGAGATATGGATCATCGTTTTACAGTTCCATAACTCTCACGAAAGCGACAAAACATTTTCTGCCATATCTTATACAAATTGCTTTGCATAGGTGAAGAAATTTTCCTGCAACAACAGAAATTTTAAATATTCAATATGTAAACCATTGAATACTAAGTATTAAATATATTCAATATTCAATAGGTAAAATTGTAGTGCGGATTAACAATAAAGCGAAAAAATAAAGACTGGACTTTTAATTTGATTAAAGCCTACTACTAATACAATTGAAAATTTTTTCTAAAAATGATTCAAAACTTTTATAACTTCTTTATCTACTCAGGACTAAAAAATCAATGTGTATTTTCATCATCGTATTGTTTTGGTTCTTAACCTTTGATTTATTTTTAAACATTAATTTGTAGACAGAAAGGATCAAAAATGTAATTTAAAAATTTTGATGCATTTAATGCATTTTTTTAATATAATTAAAACTTTGCACACATAAAACTCGAAACAAGAAATTGAAATTTTTAGTACATAACTCTTTCAGTTAGAAAATTTCAATGGAAATAGTTCAATAAAGTTTATTAAATTGGAAATAGTAAATATTTCTTTACTCTGAAAACTGGCATTTTTGTATCTCATGATAAAAGCTGGCATTCATTAACGTTCATTTATTTAAGCTTGAGTATAGCCCCCCACCCAAAAAAAAACACTATTTAGGTTAATTAAAATAAAATTTAAGTTCAGCTTAAGAAATTGAAGTAACTTAATTATTTTAATGGACTTTATTTTTAAATGGATTTGATAATTTTTTGACTGACTTCCAGCCGAAAGAACAATAGTTGCAGCGAGAGGTAGCTTCACCCTGTTTCATAAATAATTTTATTGATTTCATAGTAAATATTTAAAACGAGAAAACAACAGGTTCAACTCTGCAAAAACGTCCTTTAAATATCAACTTATAATGCTGCCAATTATAGTTAAATATTGAGTCGAAGATCCGAATAGAAATATTCATGAATCTTCCGTTTGATTCCATGTCTTTGAGGATTCTATTAATTGATTCGAATCTATTACTTTAAAGATATTGGTTTTCAAAAATTCCGAAATTAAAACATATCTCACTCAATAAAGTATTGCATAAAAAAGTATGAAACACTGATGCAAAGATTTAATTTCTTTTAATTTACCAAAATGATTCAGCTAAAAAAGTTTTTAAAAAATTATTATGTTTTACAAATAGCCTATAATTAAACAAAAAAAATGAAAGCTATGTAAAAAAATAAAAACCTTAAATGTAACGAATGAAATTACTAAATCTAGAAAAAATTTTCTATATTTATAGACAAATAAAATCATGAGAATTATTTTTCAATAAATAGAACACTAAAAATAAAAATGCATACATAATATTAATTTGTTAACTTTTCTAGTTAAATAGAACATAATATTTTAAGCATACGAAATAAAACATGCACACAAATATTATACAAAATACTATTACCACAGTTTGCTTTTTTGTAATTTTTTTTATATTTTCATTTTCTTTTTTTTTATCTTTTCCTTTCTTTTCTTTTCTTATATATTTTTCTTTTATATATATTTTTTTTTCAAAGTTTTGTATTTTATTTTAGATTTTTTCAAATATTTTTTTTATATTTTTAACCTTCTATATTTTTTAATGTTTCTTTTTTTTTTTTTTTTTTTTTTTTTTTTTTTTTTTTTAAGCAAACTGTTAGATTGCAATTGATAATACAAATGCTCAAAAGGTTACAATAAAGTAAGCATTGAATTTGCAAGTTTTTCATGGAGGCTTAAATTGATTGGATATGGGTTATATATATATATCATGCTGAATTGGATTTTTCAAGTAATTGGTTAATAGATCACTTTAAAAAAAAATTGAGTGTATTTTAAGGGGGAAAAAAATTAAACTGAAAAGTAAGAGACATTCTTCACAATAGCTAACAAAAATAAAAACGTTTGATAAATAATGTAATGGAAAAACCAAAAATAATTAGAAAAAGATTGTTTCTTTTAATAATAAATAAAGCTTTTTAAATTTAAGAAAATTCCATTCAGCTTGTTTTCTATACTACACTTTTAAAGAACAAAAATCGAAAGAAAATCCATTCAGTCCGAAAATAAATTTTGCTTCAAAAAAAAAAAAATCACATTTAAGGAAATAAAAAAAAAAGCAAAAAATAATTTGGAATAAAAATTTTATACCCCATCTTTTTTTTTTGTTACGATGGGGGGAAATGGATTTTCTTTATGGCAAGAATTATAAATATCTGTAATAGCACTATAAATAAATGATTTAACTAAGTAAAAAAATTTCAAAACCCTTAAGAAAATCCATTCAGTCCGATTTTTTTTTAAATTTACAATTAAGGAAATAAAAAAAAATAATAATTTGGAATAAAAAACTTTATACCCCATCTTTTTTTTTTTTTGTTACGATGGGGGGAAATGGATTTTCGTAATGGCAAGAATCATCAATAAATGAGTTAACACTAAGTAAATGAAATAAATAAATATAAAAACTTTCAAAACACTTAAGAAAATCCATTCAGTCCTTTTTTTTTCTAAATTCACATTTAAAGAAATATAAAAAAAATTTATAATTTGGAATAAAAAACTTTATACCCCATCTTTTTTATTTGTTACGATGGGGGGAAATGGATTTTCTTAATGACTAGAATTATAAAAAAATAAATAAGTACAATAAATAAATGAATTAAATAAGTATAAAAACAATAAAAATTTTAAAGAAAATCCATTCAGTCCGAATTTACTTTTTTTTAAATTCACATTTAAAGAAATAAAAAAATAATAATAATAATTTGGAATAAACAACTTTATACCCCATCTTTTTTATTTGTTACGATGGGGAGAAATGGATTTTCTTTTGCTTAAAGTGCTTGAAACTAAGAAACATTTAAGATATACAAAGACTTATCTGTCTTCAGATTTTAAACTAAGTAAAGATTGAGCTATACATTTCTTAAAATATTTATCTATCAATATAGCTCACCTTAAAAAATCAAATTTTGCAGCTAAAAGAAAAATGTTAATATATTATTCACACTGTTAATATATTTCTTTAAAGAACACTATAGATGATGTATGCATGTAAGTTAACAACAATGATCGATAAAACACTTTTAGAACAAGCCTCCAAGAAAACTGCAAGTTTAACAAAGTTCTTATTACCCTTACACAGAAAACACTTCAAGAAAAATTAGCAAATAATTGCAAGCTTTTAAAACAAAAAGGAACGTAATAAATACACTAAAACATCTTTCTTGAGTCAGTTTGTTTATTTTTAATCACCCCCATTTCCTTGTTACTGTTATTCAACGTTCTATACTGTTACTTAGCTTAAATAGAGAAGAAAATCTAAAGTTCTATGGTAGTCGGGTCAGCAGCTTTCACATCAAGTTCAGTAATAATTTTTTGTCAGAAGAAGTATCAGTAATAAATTTATTACTACTTGAAATATTTAAAGTATTTACTAAGCAATTGTCCATGTGCTTGTTGGTATGGTTCAATCTATGAAGAAATGCGTTGCATTTCACTTGATGCAAACATCCAATTTAAAGGAAATACACCATTCACTCAAGAGGCATGTGATCTTTATTCTCATTAGTCCACTTTTTTGGTATACTGTGCAGTTTTCACACCAAGTTGATTCAGTGTCAATGATTTGTCATAGGAGGAATCCCATTTTGGTACTGCTATTCTTTGTTGAATTATTAAGCAATTGTCCATATGATTGTTGGTATGGTTCAATCTATGCAGAAATGCGTGGCATTTCACTAGATGCAAGCATCCAATTTAAAGGAAAAACACCATTCACTAAATACGCTTGTTTCCCATTAGTCCACTTTCGTCATATACTTCGCAGCTTTGACATCAAGTTCAGTATTAATAATTTGTCGGAAGAGGAATTAGTTTTTAATACTAGAAATTATTAAAGTAGCAACTGTCCATGCGCTTGTTGGTATGGTTCAATCTATGCAGAAATGCGTGGCATTTCACTAGATGCAAACATCCAATTTAAAGGAAATACACCATTCACTCAAGAGTCATGTGATCTTTATTCTCATTAGTCCACTTTTTTGGTATACTGTGCAGTTTTCACACAAAGTTGATTCAGTGTCAATGATTTGTCATAGGAGGAATCCCATCGTGGTACTGCTATTCTTTGTCTAATTATTAAGCAACTGTCCATATGATTGTTGGTATGAGGAAATATATGCAGGAATTGCATGGAATTTCACAAGATGCATGCATCAAATTTAAATGAAGAAATACTCCAGTCTCTAAGCAGCATGTGATCTTTATTCTCATTAGTCCCCTTTTTTCGTATACTGTGCAGTTTTCACACCAAGTTGATTCAGTGTCAATGATTTGTCAAAGGAGGAATCCCATCTTGGTACTGCTATTCTTTGTTGAATTATTAAGCAACTTTCCATATGATTGTTCGTTTGAGGAAATATATGCAGGCATTGCATGGAATTTCACAAGATGCATGCATCAAATTTAAATGAAGAAATACTCCAGTCACTAAGCAGCATGTGATCTTTATTCTCATTAGTCCACTTTTTTCGTATACTGTGCAGTTTTCACACCAAGTTGATTCAGTGTCAACGATTTGTCATAGGAGGAATCCCATCTTGATACTGCTATTCTTTGCTGAATTATTAAGCAACTGTCCATATGATTGTTGGTATGAGGAAATACATGCAGGATTTGCATGGAATTTCACAAGAAGCATGCATCAAATTTAAATGATGAAATACTCCATTCACTCAACAGGCATGTGATCTTTATTCTCATTAGTCCACTTTTTTCCTTTACTTCGCAACTTTACACCAAATTGATTCAGTGTCAATGATTTGTCATAGGAGGAATCCCATTTTGGTACTGCTATTCTTTGTTGAATTATTAAGCAATTGTCCATATGATTGTTGGTATGGTTCAATCTATGCAGAAATGCGTGGCATTTCACTAGATGCAAGCATCCAATTTAAAGGAAAAACACCATTCACTAAATACGCTTGTTTCCCATTAGTCCACTTTCGTCATATACTTCGCAGCTTTGACATCAAGTTCAGTATTAATTATTTGTCGGAAGAGGAATCAGTTTTTAATACTGGAAATCTTTAAAGTAGCAACTGTCCATGTGCTTGTTGGTATGATTCAATCTATGCAGAAATGCGTGGCATTTCACTTGATGCATGCATCCAATTTAAAGGAAATACTCCATTCACTAAATAGGCTTGTTGCCCATTAGTCCACTTTCTTCATATACTTCGCAGCTATGACATCAAGTTCAGTATTAATTAATTGTCGGAAGAAGAATCCGTTTTTAATACTGGAAATCTTTAAAGTAGCAACTGGCCATGTGCTTGTCGGTATGATTCAATCTATGCAGAAATGCGTGGCATTTCACTTGATGCATGCATCCAATTTAAAGGAAATACTCCATTCACTAAATAGGCTTGTTGCCCATTAGTCCACTTTCGTCATATACTTCGCAGCTTTGACATCAAGTTCAGTATTAATAATTTGTCGGAAGAGGAATTAGTTTTTAATACTAGAAATTATTAAAGTAGCAACTGTCCATGCGCTTGTTGGTATGGTTCAATCTATGCAGAAATGCGTGGCATTTCACTAGATGCAAGCATCCAATTTAAAGGAAATACACCATTCACTCAAGAGGCATGTGATCTTTATTCTCATTAGTCCACTTTTTTGGTATACTGTGCAGTTTTCCCACCAAGTTGATTCAGTGTCAATGATTTGTCGTAGGAGGAATCCCATCTTGGTACTGCTATTCTTTGTTGAATTATTAAGCAGCTGTCCATATGATTGTTGGTATGAGGAAATACATGCAGGAATTACATGGAATTTCAGAAGATGCATGCATCAAATTTAAATGAAGAAATACTCCAGTCACTAAGCAGCATGTGATCTTTATTCGCATTAGTCCACTTTTTTCGTATGCTATGCAGTTTTCACACCAAGTTGATTCAGTGTCAATGATTTGTCAAAGGAGGAATCCCATCTTGGTACTGCTATTCTTTGTTGAATTATTAAGCAACTTTCCATATGATTGTTCGTTTGAGGAAATATATGCAGGAATTGCATGGAATTTCACAAGATGCATGCATCAAATTTAAATGAAGAAATACTCCAGTTACTAAGCAGCATGTGATCCTTATTCTCATTAGTCCACTTTTTTCGTATACTGTGCAGTTTTCACACCAAGTTGATTTAGTGTCAATGATTTGTCATAGGAGGAATCCCATCTTGGTACTGCTATTCTTTGCTGAATTATTAAGCAACTGTCCATATGATTGTTGGTATGAGGAAATACATGCAGGAATTTCACAAGATGCATGCATCAAATTTAAATGAGGAAATACTCCATTCACTCAACAGGCATGTGATCTTTATTCTCATTAGTCCACTTTTTTCCTTTACTTCGCAATTTTTACACCAAATTGATTCAGTGTCAATGATTTGTCATAGGAGGAATCCCATCTTGGTACTGCTATTCTTTGTTGAATTATTAAGCAATTGTCCATATGATTGTTGGTATGGTTCAATCTATGCAGAAATGCGTGGCATTTCACTAGATGCAAGCATCCAACTTAAAGGAAAAACACCATTCACTAAATAGTCTTGTTGTCCATTAGTCCACTTTCTTCATATACTTCGCAGCTATGACATCAAGTTCAGTATTAATTAATTGTCGGAAGAAGAATCCGTTTTTAATACTGGAAATCTTTAAAGTAGCAACTGGCCATGTGCTTGTTGGTATGATTCAATCTATGCAGAAATGCGTGGCATTTCACTAGATGCATGCATCCAATATAAAGAAAATACTCCAGTCACTAAACAGGCATGGGATCCCGTTTCATAAGTCCACTTTTTTCGCATACTTCGCAGCTTCCACATCAAGTAATTTCAATATTGTTAGTCAGAGGAAAAATCAATTTTTGACGCATATTTTCTCTACGAATTGTTAAGCATCTGCTCATATTCTTGTTGCTATGGTGTAATGTATGTAGAACTGCGTGGAATTTTACAAAAGGGATAAATCTAATCTAAATGAAGACATAATCCAGTCACTAAACAGGCATGTGATCTTGTTTCCTATTAGTCCACTTTTTTAATTTACTTCACAGTTTTTACACCAAGTTGATTCTTTTTTATTCTTGGGCACTACAGCCTATGACAGGCCAAGGCTGTCCCAATAAGTTTTTTCCAACTTGATATATTCTTTGCCAAGGCCTTCCAGTTAGTTATTTTTATTATCTTTTGGTCCCTCTTAACTGCGTCCAGTCATCTAGTCGGGGGGCGACCCCTTTTTCTTGTACATTCTGGTTTAAAAAAAATTTACTTTTTTGCGGGGTTTTGGTCCTCAGATCTATAAAAGTGTCCCAGCCATCGAATGCGATCGGCCTTAATAACATGAACTATGTCTGGTTGTTTGTACTTTTTATATAACTCATGATTGTAAATGGTGCGCCATTTATTATTCTCATAGACTGCACCAAATATTCTTCTGAATATCCCTCTTTCAAATATCAGCAATTTGCTCTCCTCTTTTTTATTAAGAGTCCAGCACTCACTACCATGTAGGATCACAGGCCATAGGAGTGTTTTGTATATGTTAATTTTTGTCTTTGTTTAAGAAATTTACTTTTTACCTGGCTTTCTGAACCAAAGTAGCACTTGTTTGCCATTGCTTGACGGCTATTGATTTCAGTATTTATGTAATTTTTGCAGGTTACAGTAGTCCGAAGATATTTAAATTCATCAGCAGCTTCAAATTCATAATCATTCACATGAAAGGGCATTGCCTTAGTGAGCACTCTGTTTATCTCCATGTATTTAGTTCTGTCAGCATTAATGTTTAGTAGTCCCATTTCACAAGCTGCTACTTCAATAGCTTCGAAGTTCTCCACTACTGATTGTCCACTACTGATCTTCCTATAATATCAAGATCATCATCATAAGCAAGAATTTGTGTAGATCTTTAAAAGACAATGCCTCTTACATTGGTTCCAGATGCTCTGATTACTTTTTCCATCATTTTACCATACAAGCTTCTGAAACTTCAAATAATCAGTTACTTCATTTTGTTTAATTTAACCTGTATTTAGTAATAATTTCGCTGTCAAATTTTATTTGCGAGTTAGTTACTGGCCCATATGCTTGGAATAGGATTGCTTGACATTTGAGATCGAAGTTTCAATATTTAGGACAAATTCTGTGCGAATGTTGTATTTTTTTCATCAAAAGTAAGTTGGTCAACCTTTTTTTGAGATCGTAGTAAGGTTGAAATCGTAGATCCTTTTAAGATTGTTCGACCACTATTATCAGATTCTTGAAATTGGAGCTTGTCTCATCATTTTTGCTTTTTAAGAGCCAAAATGCATAAATTTGAACTGATTACTGAAAAATGGTCTCTTAAATCTTAATGAACTGATCTTTTAAGCTTCTTAGAAATGTGATTTTTGATCATTTTTATCAGGCTTCCTCGTAACCTTTAAACTTTTGTTGATATCACTCGTTTTTTTAATAAGATTTTCGTGCAATTTCTAAGAATTGACGGATTTCTCTGAAGTGTTCAAAAGCTTGTTTATATAAGATACTCACTAGTTGTTTATTTTCTCGAACGTTGTTTATTTTCCCCTCCTTTATTTCTAAGTTTATTTTGTTGTCAAAGATTCAATATTTCCAGTTGATCATATCTTTTAACTCACTGTTCAAGCTCAATCTTGAGTTCTCGTTCAGCGAGTTTACGAACAGAGTTCACACTATTCTTGGGATTCCAAAAGTTTGATCGTAGTTTGAAGCAGTTTCAAAAAACAGAGAAAAAAAGATTTTTTGAGTAAAAAAAATCCTGCTTACTGACCCAATTCAGTCGTTAAAATTTTTAATCAATGGGGGTGATCATGAAATTCAAATGAAAGTTTCATCGTTCTAAAAATGTTTGTTTCAAGTATTTTCTGAGGAATCTTATAGTCTTGTTCAACTTTTTAATACTACAACTTTCAACTTTTTAATAAAAATACAATAATAATATATACTCTTTTAACTAAAATAATTATAACTTCATTCAAATATACACTTGTAAGGAAAATTAGCTTTTAAAAATAATGTCTTGGGGAAAACATATTTACAGATCAGAAAATTATTAATAACCAGTATAAAAAGGTTTCATACAATTTGAACCACAAATTAACATGTTTTTAAAACTTGATATATTTTTTTAAATTTTAAGCATATATTTAATAGTATTTATTCGTTAAGCTCAAAAAGCTAGGGTCTCATCTTAGGAATGACAAGGTTACTTTGAAAAAATGCATTTTCTAGTGAAGTTTTCAAGTAAATTAAATAAAAATCATAATAAACTTGAAAATGTTTAAAATAATCAAACAAATTTTAAAATTTTAAAGCAACTCATTGTTTAAACAAAACAATCAGTAATTTTTATTTGGGTAAAAAATTAAAGTTGAAAGGGTTTAGAGCCACCTATATATATTATTAACATTTTATAAGAGAACAGTTCATTTTTATTTATCTATAAACATAAACTACATCTTTGTAATTTTTAAAAAAATACCATATGTTTAAAACTATTTAAAAAACAAAAATTTAAAAAAAACATGTAGATAATAATAAATCTTTGCCTAAGTGTTTGTACTTTTGTAACATTTTTAAATATTAAACCAACAATTAATAAAACTAGAGTTCTAAATATTGAGTGACAATACAAGTTCTCAAATTTTTTAAATAAAGTTTTGACACACATGTCGGCAATGCTGACATGCTTTGCCGGTGTTTCTATAATCCACAGTCTTATTATGGTATTCAAAGAACGTTATGTAGTTACAGTTGAAACCTTATCTAACCCTAACAAAAAATAATTATTTTCTAATTATTTTTTATCTAAAAAGAATTTCTCAGGGTGAAGATTCATATAAAGCATCGGAATTAAAATAAAAATAAGAGTTTGCTTTTTAATATAAAAATCAGGTTTATAAGACTTTCAAAACTTTCAAAGCCTTGTAAAAATAATAACATTTTGTTAAAATTTTCCTCTTACCTCGATCGATACACAAGTTCACGAACGAGAAGCCAACAAAAAACTATGAATATCCAAAATTTCAACCCCTACAAATTGATACTTCGTTTTTCTTTTTTAAAATATGTTAAGATAGTATTTTTCTTTTTAAAAGAAGGGGGCAATGAATTTACACTCAAATCATGCATAAAATTAATGTAGTTAAATATGCCAGTCCTTATCACGAGTAATCGAAAAACTTGTTCAACACATGGACAGGGAAATAAATTTTGAGAGTTTACGCTACTCATTCAATTAACGTTCGTCATCTTATAAATCAAGGAATATATTTTGGTTGGAAAGTAGGTATTTCGTTAACGTTCGTTGAAATATTGAGGCAACCATTAGGTACTATGAGTATTGTGTGATTCAGAAATCAGATGTTTTAGAGGTATAAAATAATTTTTAACTATGAAACCTCAAATTTACAAAAGATTTGCCATTATAAATTGGATATTACCGTTCCATTACTTTTTCTTATAATGAACATGCAACTAAGTATAAATCACGTATCGAATAAAATAAAACTCTTATTGATCGTGTATATTAAATAGTATAATAAAAAGTTTCCCGGTAAAGATTTTGATCATAGATGATTGATGTACTTGAGAACATCAGTTTTTAAACAGACTGCGGCTGTCGATTGGCAGAAAATGTTTTCGCGCGATATCAAAAAAAAAAAATAAAAAAAAAATGTTTCTAAAATAAAAAATCATTGAAATATATGAAATGTTTAAAGTACATGAATTTGATTTTCCCACAAATTTGAAACATTCAGATGAATTTCAAGCATTTATTAGACAAGCAAGATTTATAAGATAGCAACGAAGCTTGTTCAATTTAAAGCATCGAATTAAGAAATACCATTTTGGAAACAGTAATCTAGATGCAATTTTTTTTTATTTTTTTTTTTATTTAACAATGCATTTATAATTATTGATAACATCAACAAATTTGGTTGCAGATTACATGGAATCATTAACTGGTAGTTGTAAAAATGTTTGAGTTTTTTCATTTGATTCAGATGAATTAAGTCCAAAGAAAATTATCAGTTTTTCATGAAATGATTTAATGATAATTTTAATAAATTTAAAGGTTAGGGGGATTTCTTAGTTTCTTCTAGAGATTTAGCTTTGACATCACTTTACCGTCAAATTTTTTTTTCTTCCGCATTTCTTCAAGTTTTGAGACTACTAATCATTCACTGATATATTTAAAAAAATATTTAGTTTTATTAAACTGTTTTAAAATAGTAATTTTTTATTTTATTTTTAAAAGTGTCATAAAAGAAAAAGTAAAGAGAAAAGTAACATTAAAACTAGCTTTGAGAAAAAAATCTAGTTCAAAAATTGACCATTTTCTAAATAATCAGTTAATATTTTTTTAGAAAAATTGCTCTATGATTCTTAAATTTTAAATTCGGTTTTTTTGTTTAATAAATCTTTGCATGAGTCCCTTTTTTCCCAACTTTTTTCATGTAATTTAACCAAAAAGTGCTAAAATTTATGTTTTAAATAATTCGTACAATTTTTTGAGTGAGAACATAGGTTTTCGTAACGATAAAATAATTACTATTAAATTTTTACATAAATGGTAATATAAACAAATCTCTTAACAAGTATATATACTATTCTGGCATTTCTGGAGTTCTAAAAAAAAAAGACGCAGAATAATTTCATTGATCTATTTTTGAAACAAATTAATGAAACTCTAAGCAAATTCATTTCAAAATTTGAAGAAAAAAATGTCACCACTTTATCAACAGTGTTGTCATTGTATTAAGAGGTCGTTACGTGGATACAGTTGAAATTCATTTTAACCTTTCAAAAAATAAATATTTTCTAATTATTTTTATCTTAAAAGAATTACTCAGGTCGAAGCATTCCGTTCAGAAAAAGCAACGGAAGCAAAATTAATATTAAAAAAAAACGATTCTTAAAAAGAGCTATGCTTATTAAATGTAAAAATCATGCTTAAGAAACTTTGTTTCATAATTCTAAGTTTTGTAAAATAATCAAATTTAGTATAAAGTTTATATTCCTCGATCGATACAAACGTTCGCAAACGAGAAGCCAACGGAAAATTATGAATATCTAAAACTTTCTATCTACTCACTACAAAGTGATACTTCGATTTTATTTTTAAAAAAACATGTTAAGATCCAATTTAAAAAAGCAGCGGAACCGTTAAAATCCAATCTATTCCTTCAAAAAATATATTTACTTAAATAAAAAATGATTCTGAAGAAAGATACACAACTGCAAAGATAATGTAAGGCGATGCATAAAACACTCAAATACATACTACATAAATTGAATATGGTTAGATATGACATTCCTTATCACGAGCCATAGGAAAATTTCTTCAACACATGAAGACACATGACAGGCTAATAAGTTTTAAAATTTTACACTAACCTATTTAAAAATCACAGAACATTCTGTGGTAGGAAAGGAGGTTTTTCGTTAGCGATCGTTTTAATATTAAGGTAACCATTTAGCACTATTGGTATTGTGCGCAACAGAAAAACAGCTAATATTATCTTAGGCATTATATTTATAAAATGATTAATTTGGTTCAAAGGATTGCTAAAATGTGCAACAAAAACGCACATTTTTCAAAAGTTTTAACATTTTAAATTGTTTATAATCTATTTTTATATTTTAGATTGTTTATAATCTATTTACACAGAGCTCATACTACACAAATATCATGTTATAATAGAAAATGTTATCTGACTAAAGACTAATCATACAAGATTTTATATGCAAATGAGAACAGATTGGCTTTGGTTGATTTTAAACAGCCTGTTGCTGTGAATTCGAAACTAAAAAAATCTCCTTAGGGCAGAAAAAGTTTTTGTCTCTCTTGTTATCTTGCAAATCCGAAATAATTTTGCAATAAATTTTTATTATGGAGCTTTAAACAGCATTTTTCAAGTCTCTGTAAATAAATGTTATATTGTGTGTCAGTGCGCAATTACTGTTTTCCAAACCAAATGAAAAGGAAATTAAGAATTATTGACGTCTATGAAGTTTTCCACATAGTTTTAAACATTTAATATATGATCAACCTGAATTGCAGATATTGCTAGGAGCATTAAAAATAATTATTTAATCAAATACCATGCCAATTATTTCTTTCCGAAAGACATAATTCTAATTTCAAAATTCTTCTGGAATTGACATTCATCTTGTTAATCACTTTTTGGTACAATTAATAATATTCAAAATAATTTTGCTTCTTTATAGAGTAAGTTTAATAAAAGTATTTGAAGCAGCTAAATTTTCGTTTTTCTTACGATATAAGGAATCTAAGTTAATTTTTAAAAAAAATAATACTAAATTATGTAAGTTTAATTAGTTTCATTTTTCTATTATGAAATTCGTGCCCTGAAGAAACGCATATGTGTGATGAACAGGAATATCTATTGAAATTGTTACATTTTATGCATAAGTTATGAAATATTTTGAAACATAACTACCACGTCAATGATAATAACTTAAATTGGTTTTTAAAACATTTCATTTGTTGCTTTTTTTAGCATTAGTTGCACAGAACAAAGAGTTATCGACTTATTTTTCCTTCTTTTAGAACAAATAGAAAAAATATTGAATACTTCTTTCGAAATTTAAGGTTGTCGAATTAATGCTTTCACGAAATTTATTTAATTAATTTATGTTTCGGTTTTCCACAAAATGCTTTATTTAAAAAAAATATTAAAAACCATAGAAAGGTTAGAGCAATTTTTTAGAAATCATCGCCTGATTTATCTTCTAAATCATCTTCTCATTAACGACGTTTTTTCGTTCCGAGACTACTAATCACGTACTGATTGTTTAAATAAATTCATAGTTTTTCATAATAGGGTTTAAAACTACTTGGTTACCCTCTATCTAACGTAGAAAGAAGACTAAACGTGTTACGAACTAAGATTTGCTGAGAACCATCAGAAACAAAAATTTTCTAATAAACACAATGTAAAGTATTCGGAATCTCAATGTTATAAGTTATTTATTTTTTCTTTGCTTTTAAAAATTCATCTTAACTATTCATGCAAAAGTAATGCTAAATAACAATACAGTGTTTAGATAATAGTTATATTTCACGGCTGTAGGAAACTATATTTATTAATCCTAAGTAAGCAGTTATTTGTTTGATAAAAAGTTAGTTTTCATGATAAAAAGAAACATTGATATTGGAATAATTTTGTGCAACAAGTTAAAAACAAAGCAATACTGTTGAGAATTACTGTTTGTTTAATCTTTAACTTAGATCTAGTTCATAAAATGAAGTTGCTATGGAAACGGTTTGATTTGCTTTATTGAGCTTGTTCGTTCTTTTTTGTGAAGAAGAAACAAAATCACCTATAGTTTATATATATTTATTTTTGAGCATTAATATATTTATATTTACGCCATTTTGTTTCGAGTTTTATTGAGGAAGCTAGTATTTTATATTTTTGTAAAATGAACTGTAAAATAAATCATTTTGTGTGTTGTAAGGTATAATCAAGAACACTGGCATTAATAACTAATTCTGATTGCAATACTTTAATTAGTCAAAATTACAAAATGGCGCCAGCGGATTTTTCAAACACGCATCAATATTTTTGAAATTATAAAATGCTACTAAAAATTAATATTTATACTTGAAATTTATGATTTTATTTAATAACAGAAATCTTGTTTAGATCAATAATCTAAAATCAAGTCAATTTTTTAGAGCTTCAAAAAGAAACCAATATGAATAAAACAAATTACGCATAAGAATTGCAATTTTATACAGATATTTTTTTTAAATCAAAATATAAATTTCTTTTTTAATTATCAGAGATATATTTAAAATATAGGAAAAAGTTTAATGATGATCCTAAAATATGGAAATTGTTCCCTTTCTATTTTTGAGAAAATTCTCATGTCTTAATTTTTTTTTAAAAAAGAGACTTTTTATGATGCATTAGAGGGAAATCGATACATGTCTTAAAACTATTAACATAAAGAGAAAGATTTGGGAATTTTATGGTTGGGTGAGATATGCTTAGGATCGGGTATAATAAACTTATACAGCTGATCCAGAAGAAATACTAGTTAATAAATTAAAATGGTGCGAAAAAATAAGTCTGACGCAAAAATAAATGGAAAAACAAACAAAATAAAATAAAACTAAGATAATTCGTGATCTAGAAATTCGTATTAGCTTACAGCAAAGAACTACTTATTAATAATGTTTTCGGGTGGGAGGGGGAGATAATACCTCCAAGAGCACACCTAGTTGATTGTGGTACCAATGTTAGCTTGAAAACACGATGTGAATTTATAAGGATCGATATAAGTGAAAATATATCGATATAAGTGATAATATATAGTTATAAAAATGGTAATAGTGAAAGTTTATACAGCCACATGAAACCGGTGCTGTCGTATTGCAACGTAAATCTTAAGGAAAAACTGATTTCAATCATGGAAAATTTAGATTACTGTGAAAGAAATTTTTTAAAAATTTAAATCAATGCAAACTAGTATAAAAATTCGAAAAATTAACTTAAGTTGAACGAAAAAATAGAGCGCTATCTAAAACTTTTTCTGCGACAGTTTAAAATATTTGTGTTTTCAATAAACTTCGGTTGACAAACTAAAGCCGTTAAAATACTATAAACTGTGACCTTCATTTATTACAGTTAGCAAAAAGTTTTTTGTAAAGCTTTTGCTGCATTTTATATGATGACTAATAGTAAATAATAAACCAGTAGAAATTGCCAATATGCTATAGAAATGCATTTTTTAAATGAATTTTCAAAACTTTTATTCGCTTTTCTTTGTTCCATAGGTATGGAATTAGTGTCATTTTTAAATCCTTATAAAGTTAGTGATGCTGTCTATTCTATGATGCAGTCTATTCAGTGTATCTTTTTCAGTGTCCTGTTCTTGTCTCTCTGTACAATCTCTGTACTTGTTCCTTCCAGTTGGTTCAGTAAAGAGATATTTAATTAGCTTCCATAAGATTTTAACTTCCTGATTTGTCACAAAATCAATTGTATTATCAGATACCAATTACTGTTCTTTTTGAATAGAAAAAAAAGATTATAAAGTTTGCTAGAAATTTTCTAAAGATTATAAAAATTATATATAAGTGTGTATTTACATTTTTTACTAACTTTACATTGGATTCATTTACAATATAGAATAAATTTAACAAATTTGCACATTTTAGTTATTGTTTCAATTATATTTAATTTACTTTTCATAATGTACAAGCCTTTAACTTTGGCTTATTGTATAATTTACTCAAATTATTATTCATTTCAATAAAAACTATTTAATAGAAAAATTCTATTTTAAGTTCTTTTGAACTTTTTGGTAAAGATTGCTCTTTTCTGAGAACAACAACTAAAGGCTAAGCTGTCTCAGTAGTTGCAGCACTCTTGAAAGGCTGAATTTGAAGCTCTTAAGCAAGCATTCAAACTCTCATAATGACTACACTTACTAATAATTTAACTTCGTTAGATGGTTTTATAATATAGCTGGGTTGCATATGCTTTGGAGTTCCTGGTGACCATCGATTCTTTTGGATAAAAAAGCAGTGTTTGTTGTTCATTTAATTTTCTAGAATACATTAATAGTTAAAACTTAGGGGATACTCTCTATCTTAATAGTAGTGTGTTCCCAAATTTTCCTAGGGGGAAGTCAAACTTTTACTTTTGACTAAAATTTTTCACCTCTTAAACTCATCGTGTTATCGGAGTTTAGCATATATCACAATTCCAAATTAGGTATGGGAAGAAAAAACGCTTATGTGAAATATACTATGAGAAATTTGGCTATAATTTTAAAGTCATGAAATGAAGGGAATAGCAAAGTTCTTGGGTATAATCTAAGTAGGTACAAGACAATGACTAGTAAATGTTGTTCTGTCATTCACAACTTTTCAGGAAAATTTTTTTAGCACCGTTACCATTCCTATCTGGTTTTTCATTAGATATCTTTTCTCCCGTCAATCAAGAAAATATTTAAAAAGTTTGTAAGTGGTACATTTAATTATAACCATATAAATATTGGTGGTATATTTATTACACAGCAATTTGATAGAGTTAAGGCTTAGTATAATGCCAATCAGATGATAGGCATGCATTTCCCTGTTCTGATCACAGTTTCTTAAGTCATGTATCGTGACTCCAAAAAACGTTTACATTATTAAAGTTTGGATTCTTAGGAGGCATGTTATAGCCTTCTCTTCACACAATTATAACTTTATAAAAATATACTTTAAAACTATTTAAATAAATAATTTACTATTATATATCACTCATAGTTATTCCTACCTTCATTTAGCTCCTCTGATCTCTGTTGATTAGCATGTGACTGCAATAGATATTCCAAACTATCGCCATTAATCGCATTTTTCCTGTTCCATGCATGGTTTCCAAACCACAGATGATGGCATCCAGTAGGAAAACGCACCAAGCCACAGTGAATTTGTATTGCACAGAAGTAGTTAGAGGAACACGAAAAAAAGCACACTCAACTTAGGTCGCCCCTCTTACAGCCGCCTAATTTCTATCCGGTGAATATGTATAGGAAGAGCTTGAAAGATGCAGTGCTAATGAATTTTGATGAACTTGAACATCCCATTCACAATGCATGGTCTTAGAAGGTACAAGAAATGATTCAACATTTCAAGAAGCCCATACCAAAACCAATCTTACTGAATGAAAGCTAAAAGAAGAACACGAAAAAACTGAATGGGTGACTCTAGTATTTTGGTTAACCATTGCATATTTCTCACTCTCAATAAACTCATTTCCCGGTATTCTTTACATAAAGTTATATTTTATTAGATAGTTTAGGAATTTGGTAGTATTAAAGGCTGTTTTTACGCCAATGCGTTTCATGTATGACCTTCTCTTCAGAGATGCTGCTTATTTTCTTCTACAATTTCTATTCTTCTTGATCCCCCAAAACATCTAGTAACATTAAATGTTTTTTTCCAAAACATACATGACTTTTCTTTTCATTAAAACAGTAGTTACAGGGGCTGCCATAAATTGGATATGCGCTGGAACTGCGTGCAATTAATGGTTTTTCGATAAGATGAGATTTCATTTGTTTCAGTTTCTTATGTTATTTACAGATTTTTATTTATTAATTGTAAAATTAATTTCATATATTGTAAAATAATCCTGTTCTTTAAAAGTTGGTAAGAAACTGAAAATTCTATGTACATTGTTATTTTTTGGAATTAATTGGAAAAGTCTAATCAGTCTTCAAGTCACTTTGATGACCGCGAAGGATTTTTTTTCTTCTTTATAACAGCTTTCTGAATGCTACTACTATTATCAAATTATGTTGCAAGTAAATAAGACAAAATTTATTTTAAAATAAAACAATTAGAAATGTTTTAAGCTGCATGCAGCATGGTAAAAAAGTTTTTGAAATGTCTTCAAGCTATTTTATGGAGATTATCAACAGATGCCAAATGGGATACCTAACCTTAATACGAATTTATTTTGAAATAAGCTTTTGTGACTTACGTAGACTTCAAGTATTCGTCAAAAGCGATTTGATAAATAAATTTAATAATCTTCGAACATAGTTTAAAAAGTAATTTTTTATTTATTAATATAATAAATTTCAAAATATAGAAAAAAGATTATTCTATTAGGTACATTTGCAAAAATATTTATACATAGTTTAAAGTTATTAAAGTTTTCTTAAAACATCCTAACGAAAGCTAACATGGTGTGTAAAATAATAACGTCATAAAATCTTACAGTGAAAACTTAGAAAAATGCTACTAATATTGGGTCATTAAGCATGAAATGTCCGATTGCCTCAACCAGATGTCTTCACTTCGATCGTCCTTTTTGCATTGAGAAGGTACACCATCTGGCTTTCAGATACAGTTTTTTGTATTTAATAGTATTGTCATAGGGAGGTTAAATATTGTAAAACATGGATAAGACAAAAATCGAGTTATTTTCGAATAAGAGTTCTGTCATGGAACTAATGCAGCGCAGACAAGCCTAAATGTTGACGAAGTGTTTGGGAAGGATGTAGCTAACGAACTTACAGTACGTCGATAGTTCATAAAATTCCGATCTGGAGATTTTGATCTTCAAAATGAACCTCCCAAGCAAGGTGGAGGACAAAAAACTGAAAGCTGTAGTGGAAGCAAATCCATCTGAAACGGCGCGTGAACTAGCATCAAGGTTTGAAGTAACCATCCCAACTATATTAAGTCATGTGAAAGCAATAGGAAAAGTAAAAAAGCTGGATAAGTGAGTTCCACATCAGTTGAGCGAGCGTCATCAACGGAACCGCATCGAGGCTTGCTGGTCTTTGGTATCAAGACTAAAAAGCGATCCAGTTTTGCACCGGATATCACGTGCGATGAAAAGTGGATACTTTTTGATAATCGCAACCCTTCGGCATAATGGTTGGACAAGATGAAGTGCCAAAACACACTCAAATGCCGAGTATACACCAAAAAAAACTAATGGTGTCTGTTTGTTGGTCCAGCGCGGGTGTTATACATTATGGTGTTATGAGACCTGGGCTATAGATAACGGGAACCTCTACTGTGAACAGTTAGAAGAAATGATGAGGCAGCTGCAAATTAAGCAGCCGAGATTGGTCAACAGGGACAGACCAATCCCCCTGCAGGACAACACTCAACCACACATTGCAAGATCGACGTTCGTTAAACTACCCGAATTGGGCCTGGAAACTTTTTGCCACCCACCGTACTCACCAGATCTCGTGCCAACTGATTACCATTTTTTCCGAGCTTTGGACTATTTTTTGCAAGGAAAAATATTTAATTCCTAACATGCTGTGGGAAGTGTATTTCAGTATTTTCTCACCAGCTGTTCTCCAGATTTTTTCGCTAGCGGTATTAATAAGCTATCGTTGAAATGGCTATGTTGTATTAATTGTTTAGGTGCATAGTTTGATTAATATTATTTCTAGCCCAAGATATAATAAACCAAACTTTCAGTCTCAAATCGGACGTTTCATACTTAATGACCCAATATTAATATCTCAAACATAGACTTATTCAAAGTACTTACCATGGTCAGCTTGTTTCCTTCGATCCAATGCATATAACTGCTTTTAACACTTGTTGTCTTGCCTCTTTCAACACTGAATATTTCCAAAAATTTGGAGGATGTGTTCTGCAAGGTAAGGCATTATAAGACTAGGCCTGATGCTTTTGAAATCTTATTCTGTGCTTTATGTCACCCACCCCTTGAAAATAACCTCCCGAAGACTAACCGATGAGCTTTTACTTCTTATTCTGTGTCAAACCTCCCATCCCATGAACATAGATATTTCCATGATCAAAGAGACTCTATGAGCATAAAATGCCTTGCTTTCAACCTACCAATAAATCAGTTAAGGGGTTTGGTTGTATTTTATCCCATATACCCTATTTTTCAGTTGTCTTGTGTGTTTCAAAGCTAAATATATCCAAAAATTTGGATCTTTCGGCAAGTTAAGGTACTATGAGACTAAACCTTATGCTTTTACATCTTATTCTGTGTTTTAGCCCCCCCCCCTCCAATTGAACATAACCTCATCCGACTGTTGAATGAAACTGCCTTCAACATGTGACTGCTTGCTTACTTCCTATCACTAAGACAGTTTAGGAGTGCAGTTGCATTTATCCCATTTTTCATGTTTAGTTTCATTACCATACATTTTGATTGTTTCGGATATTATATCCATCGAGTTTAAATGTTTCCTCCGTTATGCTGAGATGGTTTAGGATTTCGGTTGCCTTTTTCCATATTATGTGTTGAATGCTTGATCCATATATTTTGAATGTATGAAAAATGTATGAAAAAAAAAGTAAGTAATATGTAATTCAAAATGTATGGAAAAAAAACTACACAGCAAATAGAATTAAATATAACCGCCAATATCCTAAAAAATCTTAGTAAAGAATGAAACATTCATACACAAGATATAGAAAATACAAAATATTCAAAATGAATCGAAAAGAAGCACTCAACATAGAACATAAAAAAATGAATCAAAAACAAAAAAATGTCTTAGGGAGGGGTAGAAAAGAAACATTCATATCAAAGGATGAAAACATTCAATATATTCTGGAGAATTACGAAACATTCAACATGTATGGAAAAAATGCGAACACTCTAATTGTAAGGACAAAAATACAAGTTATTCAAATTGTATAAAAAAAATTGAAAACAGAACAAATACAACCAGAATCCAAAATCAGAAAAAAAAACTAAATAGAAAGAAGGAAACTTTCATAATCAAAGAAAAAAAAAAAGAAACATTCAAAAAGAAAAGGAAAACAAAAAAAAAATCAGCACAGAATATAGAATAGAATGCAACCAAAGCCCTAAACAATCTTATTGGAATGAGAAAACATTCATACACAAGGGATATAAATATGAAACATTTAGAACGTATAGAAAAAATACAAAACATTCAAAATGTACGGAAAAATACGAAAAATTCAAATTGTATGGAAAAAATACGAAACATTAAAAATAAATGGAAAAAATAGGAAACATTCAAAATAAATGAAAAAATAGGAAAAATTCAAAATGTATGCGAAAATACGAAAAATTCAAAATGTATGCGAAAATACGAAAAATTCAAAACGTATGGAAAAAATACGAAACATTCAAAATGCATGGAGAAAAAAAAATACGAAGCATTCAAAACGTATGGAAAAATACGAAACATTCAAAATAAATGAAAAAATACGAAACATTCAAAACATATGGAAAAATACGAAACATTCAAAATAAATGAAAAAATACGAAACATTCAAAATGTATGCAAAAATACGAAAAATTCAAAATGTATGGAAAAAAAACGAATAATTCAAAATGTATGGAAAAAATACGAAACATTCAAAATGTATGGAAAAATACGAAAAATTCAAAATGTATGGAAAAAAATACGAAAAATTCAAAATGTATGGAAAAAATACGAAAAATTCAAAATGTATGGAAAAAAATACGAAACATTCAAAATGCATGTAGAAAAAAAAACGAAGCATTCAAAACGTATGGAAAAATACGAAACATTCAAAATAAATGGAAAAAATAGGAAACATTCAAAATAAATGAAAAAATACGAAACATTCAAAATGTATGCAAAAATACGAAACATTAAAAATGTATGCAAAAATACGAAACATTAAAAATGTATAGAAAAAATACGAAACATTTAGAATGTATGGAAAAAAATACAAAACATTCAAAATGTACGGAAAAATACGAAAAATTCAAATTGTATGGAAAAAATACGAAACATTCAAAATAAATGGAAAAAATAGGAAACATTCAAAATAAATGAAAAAATAGGAAAAATTCAAAATGTATGCGAAAATACGAAAAATTCAAACTGTATGGAAAAAAATACGAAACATTCAAAATGCATGGAGAAAAAAAACGAAGCATTCAAAACGTATGGAAAAATACGAAACATTCAAAATAAATGGAAAAAATAGGAAACATTCAAAATAAATGAAAAAATACGAAACATTCAAAATAAATGAAAAATACGAAACATTAAAAATGTATGCAAAAATACGAAACATTAAAAATGTATAGAAAAAATAAGAAACATTAAAAATGTATAGAAAAAATACGAAACATTAAAAATGTATGGAAAAAGTACGAAAAATTCAAAATGTATGGAAAAAGTACGAAAAATTCAAAATGTATGGAAAAAAATACGAAAAATTCAAAATGTATGGAAAAAAATACGAAAAATTCAAAATGTATGGAAAAAAAATACGAAAAATTCAAAATGTATGGAAAAAAAATACGAAAAATTCAAAATGTATGGAAAAAAAATACGAAAAATTCAAAATGTATGGAAAAAAATACGAAAAATTCAAAACGTATGGAAAAATTACGAAACATTCAAAATGTATGGAAAAATACGAAACATTAAAAATGTATAGAAAAAATACGAAGATTAAAAATGTATGGAAAAAATACGAAACATTAAAAATGTATGGAAAATATACGAAACATTCAAAATGTATGGAAAAAATACGAAAAATTCAAATTGTATGGAAAAAATTACGAAACATTAAAAATAAATGGAAAAAGATACGACACATTCAAAATGTATGGAAAAAAACACGAAACATTCAAAATGTATCGAGAAAAAAGAAACATTAAAAATGTATGGAAAAAGATACGAAACATTAAAAATGTATGGAAAAAGATACGAAACATTCAAAATATATGGAAAAAATACGAAACATTAAAAATGTATGGAAAAAATACGAAACATTCAAATTGTATGGAAAAAAATTGAAACATTGAAAACGTATGGAAAAAATACGAAACATTGAAAACGTATGCAGAAAAAAGCGAAACATTCAAAATGCATGGAAAATAAATACGAAACATTGAAAATTTTTGGAATAAATATGCGAAACATTCAAAATGTATGGAAAAAAAACGAAACATTCAAAATGTATGGAAAAAATACTCAGCGCTTAAAATGAAGAAAATGCACCCTAAATCCAAAACAATCTCAGTAGAAAAGTGGAAACATTCAAAATAGCTTGAAAAAATATGAAAATTCGAAATGTCTCGGTGGAAAAGTGGAAACATTCATACTCAAGAAATTAAAATACGAAACAATCAAAATGTCAGAGAAAAAATAAAACACAAAGCAAGGTGGAATACGGAACACAATACAACCGAAATTCTAAACTAAATCTTTGAAAACAATGATACACATGTGATAAAAAGTTGGAAGCATCCCAAAATATATGAAAAATCAATCAAAATAGAATATGGGGTAAAATACAACCACAATCCGTTTCGGTGGAAACATTCATATCCAAATTAAAGAAAATACGAAACCTTCAAAATATATGAAAATACTCAACACATAATATGGAGAAAAGGAAACCAAAATCCTAAACCATCTCAGCAGAATGGTTGCAACATTTTAACTCAATGGATATTAAATACGAAACAATCAAATGTATGGTAATGAAACTAAACATGAAAAATGGGATAAATGCAACTGCCCTCCTCAACTGTCTTCGTGATAGGGAGTAAGCAAGCAGTCACATGTTTAGGCTGTCTCATTCAACAGTCGGATATATTTATGCCCAATAGATGGGGGGGGGGCATAAAGCACAGAATAAGATGTAAAAGCATAAGGTTTAGTCTCATAGTATCTTAACTTGCCGAAAGGTCCAAATTTTAGAAATATTTAGCTTTTATTGAAAGAAACAAGACAACTGAAAAACAGGGTATACGGGAAAAAATGCAGCCACACTCCTAAACTGACTTTTGGTAGGTTGAAAGCAAGGCATTTTATGCTCATAGAGTCTCTTTGATCATGGAAATATCTATGTTCATGGGATGAGAGGTTTAACACAGAATAAGAAGTAAAAAAGCTCATCGGTTAGTCTTAGGGAGGTAATTTTCAAGGGGTGGGTGGCAAAACACAGAATAAGATTTCAAAAGCATAAGGCTTAGTCTGATAATGCCTTAACTTGCATGACATATCCTCCAAATTTTTGGAAATACTTAGTGTTGAAAGAGACTAGACAACAATTGTTAAAAAGCAGTCATGTGCATTGGATCGAAGGAAACAAGCTGACCATGATAAGTAGTTTGAAAAAGTCAATGGTAATATGGAAAAGTCTATGGGATGGGAGGTTTAAAGCACAGAATAAGAAGTAAAAGCTCAACGGTAAGGTTACATGCAATAAAGGGGTAAACCACTGATTTTGGTTTGCATAGTGTAATAGTTGCATGATAGAGAGACAGATATTACATTTTTCTAATTTTGCAGTGCAAGATTTTTTAGCATTTGTAAAGTTAAGAAAGCTTTTAACTTACTGTTCTTACTATTTTAGTTATTTATTTGAAATTTATTCAGTTAAGCTAAGTTATTCTTGTTTACTTCGTTACTTTAGAAGAATATTATAGTGAAACTAATGAAAATATAGTTTTACTTAATTGTCTTCCTTAATAACTTTAAACAAGTCAAAAAACTGCTTCCTAATGATTAGAAAATCAGAAAGTAATAATATCAAAAAATAACTTTGAAGAAAAAAGAGTTTTTCTTGCTTTTAGCAGTTTTTGCTTCTCTTTAGGGTGTAATTCTTTTTCTTTTTATAAGCATCGAAAATTTTAAATACTCATTTAAAAAATCAGATTAAAATTTTAACTATCTTATACAAAAGCTGTATAAAAAATTTATTTTAGATTTAAAAATATTTTTCTTTCTAAAATGTGTGACTGATACAACGAACAATTTCCATAATTTTATGCATGGTACTTTTTTTATATCTATTGTATTCCCAATTTGTCTCACATCAATCAATCAATCAATATTAAAGTCGATTCAATGTTATTGCAGGCTGAATTGAACCAGCATAAAAATGTTTATGCCAATCAAACAGCAATTTGAATGTGTTTTTTCTATTTAATTAGTCTTTAATTTAGTCTTTAGTTTAATTAGTCTTTAAGTTAATTGGCATGCTATTTCATTGATGAGCTAAAAATATATGGAATATTTAGGCCATGGTTAGCTGTCTATTAATATCGTGGCAATTTTTGTTTAATAAAGTTAAACATTAAAACAAGTTATGAACATTTTTCCTTTTTTATTTTGTATTTACTTCATAATAATTTTGAATTTACTTCATTATTTGAGATGAGAAAAGGTGATTGGAAATTCCAAATATTTGGCAGTTGGTATCAGAATTTCATATTAAATATGCCTTCAATGCCAACGAGAAACTAAACAGGTCTGCACAAAAAAGTTTTATTATTTTTTAGCCAACAGACACTTTTTTTTCTACTTATATAAAAAAAAATTAAAATAACTAATACGATTAAAATATTTCCTATTAAAGAAAACTGCAAAGCTCATCTCATCAAAAAACATTAAAAGTATGCTATTCCTTGCCATGTTCCCAATGGCTTTCCCGCTACACCCCTTCTATCCCCTGAGAGGGACATCCGTCATAAAATTAAAAAATTCCTAAACAGTGTCTTATACATTTTATTCCAAATATTTTACTGCTAAAAATACTTACGCATTTTTAAAAGATTTATACTTAATATTTGGAAAAAGCATTTGGAGATTGGGGAAAAGCAACAGCATTAATAATTATTGAAGTTAATGTATATAATTGAGAACTGAAGACAAATTTGGGTTAAAAATATCCTTCAGTAAAAAAATTAAAAAAAAACACCCCTTTCCCAAAATAGGCTCTCTAAAATAACAGAAATATCCAAAATTGTTTGTGGCAAAAAACTTTAAAGTAATTATAATTTTTTTTAAAAAATGCCCAATCTCAAGCTATGACAATTCGCGCCTCTAAATCCCTTCGTGAGTTACCTTGATTAACTACGAAGAATTAGAACAATTACGAAAATTGTGGGTATGGGAAAATGATTTTTAACTAAGCATGGACCAAAATACCTTTTTCCGCCATCCTGCGTCTACCTTTAAACTGTGGCAATTCAAATTGGCATGGGCTTCTTGATATATTGAATAATTGCTTGTTTCATTACGAGAACAGGCATCATGAATGGAATGTTTAGTAATCAGGATTCCAAGGTACTGTGTCTTCCAAGTGCATCACATACATGTTCAACTGGATTGGGATCAGGTGACTGCAGAAGGAGAGATTTGAGAAGATTGAAGTTCCCTCGTACTCTTCTAACCTATCATGTACAACACCTGCCCTAGGGCATGGTGTGTCTTCTTGTTGGAGGTCATCGACCGTGGTAGGAAAAAACAGTTTAGTGACAATAGGCTGGAATGCTTTTGCCTTCCTATGTTGATCAACATGAATCATACAAGCCAAATTACAGCAGGAACTCCTAGACCCTATTGTATGAACACAAAATTCAGTCTCTTAATTCCTACAGTTTCATATATCTTGAAATTTATCCTCTACACAAGTTTGTATACTTTTGTTGTTCAAAGATTCAAAAATTGTAAAATATAATAGTCTTAACTTCCAACAAAAGAAAGTTTTTGAAGATAATCTTATCTCAAAATTAGTTCAACCAAGGTCCTAAAAAATATGTATAGAGAGACCAATATCGGGATTACATTTCGTTCAAAACGATAGAAATAAGTTCCACAAATAAACAGACCCTACCAGACAAATTTATGTAGGCTGAGTAAGGGGTATAAAATATTCCTGTTTTAGAAAAGTCTTCATAGGGACTTTGCCTAGTAGCATTTTTTAAAGCAGGTGATTCTTACAATTTAGTTCTTGTGCCAGGTGCATTTTTTTTCAAATATAATCTTTCATTTGTTGAAAAAAATTGCTGTATCTTCTTTAATATTTTTAATTCATTTCTGTCTCTAAATTGTTTTCTCTTTAACTGATCTCAACAACTAAGATAAATTTGCCAGCAAATTATGTTCATTTAAGACTTTGTCTTTAAAATGCAAGCAAAATTTGATTTATAACGATGGTTTGCATATTTACTTGGAATATACCTGGGATGTGTATATGGGTGAAGTATTTGTTGAAAACAACCCATCTGCCCTTTATTTTGCCCAAACTGAGGGCCACTTGTTATTCTGGGCTGAATGCTCAAGTAAAAGTTAAAGTTCATTTTTAAACAGCTGAGGAGACTTCAGTATAAACTTCCTAATTCTGCTAACACTAAAACATTTTAGCAGTCAAATTTCCAGGAAATTATATACTATTTTAAGCCATAAGGAATTAGTTTTAAAAGCTTGTGTTTAACACCGTGATAACTACAACAAATAATTAGTATTGTTCTCATTTTAAAGGGGAAAGTAGTGTAGAACAGATTTTTATTTACTGTCATTTTTTTTTTTCATTTTGTTTATTGGCTAAAATTTGAATTAAAATTTGTGCATGAACTAATTAATTTTAGTCTTGTAGCATTAGATTATAATATAGCCATTTACAGAATCTAAAATAGTTCTTAAGAAACTATCTTACTATTAAATTAACTACCTACTAGATTAATATTTTTTTTTAAAAAATCAAAAAGACATAATTGGTATCAAATAATGACAAAAGAGATGGACAAAAAGTAACAAACTTGCTCATGCTGCATCACAAATAATGGAAAACACTGGAAAAATAAGAAAATATTTTTAGTTATAATGAAAGAAGTTTGAGAAAAATTTTTTAAAGTAATTAAAAGATTATAAACGATCTTTTCATAGAAAAATAATTGTACGTGACTTTCATTTCATTAAATTTATTTAAACATTTCTTGAGAAGATGAGAGCTTTCAAATTAAATAATAAAAGAATAAAGAAAAAAAAATTTCTCAGCACAAAACTACAATTTTTTTTCCTCAATCCATAACTGTTTATTATTCAAGTTAGACCCAATCCACAGGATTGTAAAATGACAAAAAAATTTGAAACAAGAGAACACTTCTTTACAATTCTCAGCCAGTGGCCAATTTTAAACTTTTCAATTATTTGTATAGATTTACATTTTAATGTCTTACTATAAACATTTTTTATATTACTATTTTTGGTTTTTAAAAACTACCATTCCAGTTTTTAAAAAAAAACCAATTTTACAGGAAACCTTCATAAAAACTAATACATTTTTGTAAGTTGGTTACTATCATGATCATGATGATTACGATCATGATTACGAGCCATAGAGTAAAACACGACAAGGTTTCCGTTACTTCAAGTCTAATATTAATCTCTTATTAGTAATCAGTTGCAGTTTAATAAGAAAAACGTTCCAAGCAGGGTTCGTTTCTTTAAACCAATGGATTACTATAAATCTTTTTTTAAAATTATTTTTAGAAAGAAAAGTCAAAGATTTAAGAATTTTCAAAGCATTTTAATAAGTGAACCATAATTTTCGAATCTATTTCGAGTTAAAAAGTAGTTTATTTAAATTGAGACTAACATTGCTATATCTGATGTTTCATCAAATTATAGTGTTAAAAAAAACCTTAAAAACCTTAGACTTATACCACTTTCAAAAATAATGACGCATGCAATCATTAAGCATTTACAGGGCAGATTTGTTAGACACTCTTTCAGGGGCACCGTATTGGG